>JANUYF010000012.1:20507500-20692500 GCA_026167975.1 Phrynosoma blainvillii
CTATGCATGGTGTAGTCCAGGGGTAGGCAACCTTTCCCCTTTAAGGGCCAAGGGACTTCAGCTCCCAGAATCCCAGGAGCTATTAGCCAACATGGGACTATTGGCCAAAATGGCTGAGGCTTCTGGGAGCTGAAGTCCCTCTGCCCTTAAAGGGGAAAGGTTGCCTACCCCTGGTGTAGTCGTTTGAGTGTTGGATTGTGACTCTGGAGGGTTTGAATCCCAGCTCAACCATGAAACCCACCTTGGGCAAGTCACAGTCTCTCAGCCTCAGAGGATGGCAATAGCAAACCCCCTCTGAAGAAACCTGCCAAGAAAACCCCATGATAGGGTCACACTAGGGTCTCCATAAGTTGGAAATGACTTGAAGGCACACAGCAACAAACAAATGGCTTTTATAAAAGAGGCAGCTACTACAGAATTGTGGAAGGGTTGCCCTCAGAATGGACCATTGGGAAAAGTTATTTAGAGGACTACAGAAGAAAGATATTTGTTGATTCTTTTGTGACCCCCCCCCCAACTGTCCCGATTTGGTAGGGACAGCCCAGTTAATCCTTTGCTGGTCCACTTTTTCAACTTCTTTTAAAATGTCCCAGTTTCTCTCTCCTCTTCCCACTTTCCCCTTTTGTCCTGAGCTTACTTCAATTGCTGCAAACTGAATTCCAAATGCAAAAGTATAAGTATTTGCACTCCCAGTAGATGCCCTTCCCAGTAGATGCCGAGTTTAAGTATGAACTTAAACTGAACTCAAGTCTCAACTTGAGCTATCCAAGGTGCTGTTCCTTAATCCCACAATAGGTGCAGCGCCATAGAGAATACCTTTAACAGTTGAATCAAGACCTAGTGAAGATGTAATGTTCTGTTGAAATGGAAAGAATTAGTCATAGCTGTATCGATTGCCCACCATTGGTTATTCTGCATCAGATGGAAAAATATCTTTCTTGGGGGAGGACTGAGCAAAAAAAACATGGAAGTTGAATCTGGAGATGGCTGCTGATCATGGTATCTTAATAAAGTCTCCAGCTTTTGTGCCAGTGTACCAATGAATATTATTTGGGACCGGTGGTTGTTATCTTGTCCTGCTTGTGAGCTTCCTGAAGGCAAACCAGATCCTGGCCAAAGTTAGTCCAATCCAAGCATGTTCCTATTGTCTCATCCCAGCATGTTCTCAAAAGCCAGTAACCTCGAACTCTCTTGTGAAAACTTGATCTAGATTTTTACAATATGGGAATGCCAATCACAAAATGTTGCTATGGAGATGCTGATCTTTTTGAGTATATTATCCTTAAAGTGCTTTGAATGCAGTGCTGTGCTTATTTCAAAAGAAGATATGAATGTAATCTATTGGTACATATTTACATTTTCCTTTTCGTTGCTGTATTTGTAATGCATATTAACTTATAATACACTCTTCCCCAACCTAGTGGCTTTCAGATGTGTTGGAATACAGTTTTGATTATCCCCAGCCAGCATGGTTGGCATGTATCTGTGTGGTGTCTGGGGATGATGAGAGCTGTAGTCCAACACAGTGTGTGAGTTGAAAGGCAGGGGAGGCTGTTGTAACCTTTATGAGCTACCAATGGTAAAGTATGCTCTCATGCTATTGGTGGCAATCTTGTGCACAATCCGGGAGCAGGTTCCCTTGAGCTCAGTGGATTTACTTCCAAGTAGAGACTGTGACTCTGGAGACCAGAGTTCGATTCCCAGCTCAGCCATGTAAACCCACTGGGTGACCATGGGCATCAACCTCCTCTGAAGAAATCTTGCCAAGAAAAACCCATGATAGGTTCACCTTAAGGTCCACCATAAATTGGAAACGATGTGAAGGCACACAACAAACAAAAAGAGTTGGATAGGATTGTGCAGCTAGAGACTTTGGCCTACATCTCATTGCTAGTCCCACCAAGAAGAGATCCTCTGAGATAACGGACCTTCACAAGATGTTCACTGATCAAGCTCTCATTGAATCAATAGATCTAATCCAATTGGAACTCATAATGGATTTAGGCCAGTCACGGGGAATATGGAGCATCCAGAATCTAGTTTCTAAATGTTAGTTGCAATCCCACAACGTCTGGTAGTGGTAGTTATGTGCCTACAAGTCAACTCTTGACTTATGGAGACCCTCTCATAAGGTAGTTAACAAAGTCAAACTCAGCAAACAGTGCATCTTGGCATTGTCAGTTCTTTGCTGGTCTTCTGGAGCAAACTAAAACTGGCCTTTTTACACATACATGCACATCCCGGCCCCCTCCTTGCAGAGATCTTTCCCTAGTTTTTATCTCATGTTCATCTCATGTTAACCTCCTCTTCCCCCCTCCAACCCGGCTTGATCCTTATAAAACAAAAGCCCATCTGGGTTTCTTTTTGGCAGGCACAAGATGTACCTTGACCTAAAAGGGTCCCATCTCTCCCCTGGCATTTGCTTCATCACTTTTTTGCCACTTGATGAGAGACTTTTGAACAGTGCTTTGCTTGTCCTGGAGCTAAATTGGTTCCCTCCTTATGCTGTTTTCTTCCTCTTCTTCCTCTTTCCTGCCATCTTGCCCTTAAGGGGAGTGTTTGTTCCTGTTCCTTTTCTTTTGAAAAGGGTAAAGTGTCAGGCACTGAAAGGGCAGCTCTGTAATCTTGTCCCTTTCCCCCAAAATAACCCTTCACACCTTGGGAATGTGAAATACTCTGTACTCTAAGGGCAATGCCGACGAAGCTGAGGTTTTGAAGTATGCCGGCACCCCGTGAGACACAAATTTGCCTGGATTGTGCATTGGTGGGCTAAAGGCTAGAGCATACCCTCCCATATCTCACAGTTGAAAACCCAGATGGATGTGTCTGACCAGAATCAGAACAGGTTGTAGATGATAAAAAGTTATGAACGGGGAACACGCAAGCTAGGAGGGGCTACAGCAGTTTGCTTTTGCTGGAGCCTACTGGAAAGGGCAAGATTCTGCCTCTCCTGTCTCTTTTCTGGCAGAGTTAATTGAGCGCAAATTACTTTTGAAGCAACTGAAGTAATCACAGGGGAAAGTGGGAGGAAGGGAGAGAAACTGGGACTTTTTAAAAGCAGCTGAAAAAGTGGGATTGCAGGAGATTATTTGGCCAAACTGAGACAGTTGGGAGGTATCCTACAGTGTGGAGTGAAAAATAGCTAAAGCTCTCTTCTGGCTCAGCATGTCCCCCAAAGCCTAGAGAGACCAACAGATCTCCTTCAGTTTGATCTCAAGAGGGTAGAACTCTTGGTTGAGCACATATGTTGCATCCAGAAGGTACCAGTTTTCTTCTATCGCCATGTAAGTCTGGGAAAGATGTTTCTTGGGCCTTAGAGAACCTCTGCCAGTGAGGGTAGACTATTTTCCCTCCACTTTCAAATAGCACGGACTGGAACTCCCATTGGCCACGCTGGGAGCAAAGGCAATAGCAGTGCCATGCACCTGGAGGTTGCCAGGTTGCAGAAGGCTTGAGTAGACAGCATTTGGTTTGGTGGATGAATGGCCTTACTATAATTAGGGCTTGGAGAAGTTCCTTGGGGAATTGCAACTCCCATCATCCCCCATCCAAAGCTGCCCATGATGGTTGGGGAATACCAGGAGCCATGCTGGGGAGGGGCTGGGGAAATCAACTTTTTGCAGCTTTGAGTATAAGGCAGCTTTATGTGCTAAAAAGGCTCCCAGGTCACATGAAACAGGTGGCTGTTCCCAGAGTTTCCCTGGCTGAGAATTCCAGATACTCCTCCCTAAACCGCAAATCCCAAGGTTCCATAGGTTTCATAGGCTGTTGTCATAGCAATTATAGTGGAACCATAGCGCTAGAAATGTGTAGTGTGAAAGGGTTGCGAATATCCATGAGACGTGCCTCCATCCGTATTCAGGCTCACCCATAGCAAGTAGAGCATCCAAAAGTTGCATTAACAGAGGAACAGCAAACCAGGCTGCCACCAAGGAGAAGCATTTGGAAATTATGGGCTTGTTCTCCCTACTTTATTATCCCTCCTTCCCACGAGCCCTCAGAAATGTTAATAGATTCCAAGCTGGGTTTCCAAACTGGTGCTGGAGGCTAAAAATAGCAGCAGCGCACTGCGTCCAGCCATAAATTGCACTCGTTGATCTGTCTTTTCATGGGTCTGGGCCAGCGGAGCCAGGTCTCTGAGCCAAGGCCATGTTGGTTATTCCTGCTGCTGGCCCAGAGATTGCTTTCTCTGTTGATGATTCCTTCTCTCTTGTTATCCTAGATGTTCCTCTCTTGGTCTTAGCTTCATGCCTTGTTCAAAAATCAAATTCCTTGTTGTTGTTCTTCATTAGGCATTCTGCTTCCCATAACGGTCAGCAAAATGCCTCTCGGGAGCTACCCATCTCAATATAAAGTATTAGTTGTATTCAGTGGTAGACTTCCTTGCATCATGGAAGGTCCACTCCATTATCTGAGGAGCAAGGCAAGGCAGCAGTAATAAATTGGGTGACTATTAGATGATGATGCTTTATTGGTGTTGCAGTTGCTGTGTTGTGTTTCTTTGTGGCATACACCACTTGTGACTGCCACACAAGCAGAACTAAGGCTGTATGTGCATTAAAATAAATAAATACTAATATGGATGGCAATCATCCTTTCTTTTAAAGCCATCTCACTAGTCTCCATCCTCAACTTATGACTGTGAGCTTCTTTTGGTGGTACACTTTTTGCACAGCATTGTTGCTTTCTTTCACACCCAAACACTTGGGAAGGTTCCTTGTGGGACGACGTCCCAGAATGGCCTGGCCACCATGGCCAAGCCCAGGGAATTCTGGGACTTGTAGTCCAGAAAGGAACTTTCCCAGTTCATTGAAAATCTCTGCTGGTACATGCTGTGAGTCTCTCCTTTTACTTGTTGGAAATCTAGCTGAATGTTCACTGAATTTTTGTGCAAAGTGCAAGACCAGAGATGATGCTCACCCAGTGCAGTCTGAACCCCCGCACCCCCCTAATGATGCCGCTGTAGATAGCATAGCCAGCATTTCCAAGCCTTGCTTTTCCCCATAGCACATCTGCTGGAAGTTTCCCCTGTGTGCCCTTTACTCATGGGTTAATCTAGAAAACTATCTGGTCCATTGTGCACCACAGGAGTATTTCTTGAATGACTCTTTCTCCTCCATCAACCATGTCCACAAACGGCATGAACAAAACCTCTCCCACGAACTTGTACAAGCAGCGGCATTTCCCTAGGGCTTAGAGCTTTTTCGGTGCCATTTCTTCTTCTCCTTTCTCTCTGTATGTCTCTCTCTCTCTCTCTCTCTCTCTCTTGCCTTGCCTGAAGACCTCCTGACCGACTCCTTTGTAGGCCTGCATTTCATTCCCAACTCAGGCTGTGTCTGTGGCTTGTTGTCGGCGTCGCCCTCGACTGGCATCTCATTCTTAAAGCGCAGACATGAAAGCGTGGGCATCCGTCTTGCTGTTCACAGTAATAGCGGCTTCTGTACTCCCCCCCCCCCTTCTCTTGGTATCTTTATTCAACTGATTAAATAGCGGAAATGGTTTTAGGAGGTTTGTGGTAAAGAGTGTTTAAGCTGAGGCAGCAGCGATCGGTTACGGTGGAGGAAAATAGTTTCGTAAGGAATAATTGAAATAATTGGTAATTATACCCAGCACTGATGTAGCACTTTTGTAGGAGCCAGACCTACTTGCTCGGCTTATAACAGCCCTGCTGGGTAGCCTGGGCTGGGGAACAAATACCCTGTGAATATAACTGGACATCCACAACTCTGCTTTATCCTCAGTGGGTCCTATTGTCATCTATCTTGCTCTTTGTTAATACAGGGGTACTACCTTAAGATACACAAATTGAGACTTCCTCTTTGTCTTCCTCTCCAGAATGAAGTATGGATAGTATTGCTGGTCCGAACTAGGAATGTTGATCCTCAGTTATTTTGTATTTGCATTTGCAAATAAGGATCCAGTGTGGTCTAGTGGTTTGGGCGTTGGTCTGTGACTGTTTTGGGGCATCAAATGCCAGGAGAAATCCTGATGGGAATGAATAATTAGGAATATTCTTTCCATCCCTCATCAGAAGTATATGAACATATCTAGCTCCCTTTACATGATCATGGGATGGGGGACTAAATCAGTGGCCTTGTCCTCTTGCCAAATGTGTTCTGTGTGATTATTTGCAGGTGGGCAAGCTATGTTTATTTTAACTGCTGCAACAATTTTGAATCCTAAACAGAGAGAAAAGTGGGATATAAACAAATAGAAATATCGTCATTGTCATCTAAATTTAAATCCTTCCCACACCTTGAGTGGATGGTTACAAGCACATCTACTCGCTCCTTTCACAGTCCTCCTCATTCCAAAAGCAAAGAGGATCAGGCGTGACTATAGTAGTTTGGTTCAGTGGGTGGGAAACCTAAACAAGGGACTGACCTAATGGTTGAATTTAGGAGAGAGAATTGGTCCTTTTCATCATGAATAAGGGAGCTGGGTGTTTAGTTAAGTATTTAAGAAGGATTGCATTTTCATCTAATTTGATTTTATTTTTAAATTTAGTGCTCTACGATTGCATCCAAATGTTGCGCTACTACAAAACAGCACAGGCAGAGGAGTCCTCCAATCAAATCCTACACCGGCACCTCATTTCCCTGCATGGAACTTTTGAGGCAATGCGTATGTCTCCTATTTAATATACAATTTGTCATATTTTTAAAAGCATAGATTGGGAACGAAACTGTGATTGCATATGCAATATTCAGTGATAGGTGGCCCCATAGAACCCAGAACCCAGGCAGTGGGAGGAAGAGTGAATAGATGAGACATTTATTTCTTACATGATCCAGGACTGGGAACAGGAAAGAGGGGTGTACCTGGGGGGGAGATATAATGACAGCATTGCCCCTCTCAAATAAGAATTTTGCCCCCTCCAAATGACATTTTCCTTTAGTTCCCAAATTTCTAGCATTGTTTAGTTTAGGCCTCAAAAGAAAAGGGGAAAGCAAAGGGACCCAGCGAATTCAAACACAGCAAATAGGAGGCTTTTAGGCATGAACAATTTCCAGCGTCTTGCTTTTTGCAATGCTAGAAATTTGGGGACTGTAGGAAAAATGCATAGGAGGGAGGAAGAATTCCTATTAGGAGAGGCAGCAACCTTATTTAGCTCCCCGATAGCTATACTTCTTGTGCTCCATTCCCAGGCCTTGGTTATGAACTACTATAGAAAGCTGTGTGTCTGGGAGGGGAGGAAGCATATGGGCACCACAAGGCAGGAGAGGATTGAGGGGGAATGGATAAAACCTGCCTTTTTATTTATGCTGAGTGGATATTTTCCTGAGGAAATAGCCTGTCATTCATAATGAAGCCTTGTTAATGGTTTCTTGTCTACACAAATAACTCTCTCTCTCTGTGTATGGGGTGAAGTTGAGTGCGCCAACCCATTCCTCCTTCCGTTGGCCTACTCCAGATCCCTCTGCTCTTTCCCGCTTGTTCAGAGGAGATGTAACCTTTTTTGCAGGGATGCATGTCAAAACCCGTTGAGGGATGGCAATGAGAGCAGATGAATGCCATGGCGGGTGAACTCAAATGCCCGCTGGGTCTGCCCTGGAAGGAAAACAACAACAACACAAGATGGGTGGAAGGAGCAACTGGAAGGACCATGCTTTTGCCTTTTGCGTTGCAGTGCTTAGCAACAGGACTGCCTTGGGGTAAGCCGGATGTGCGTGTCTCATGTTTTGTTGTCGGGTGCAAGTTTCCAAATTCTTGGCTTATTTGGGCTGGCCTGTGAGGTGGATGCCAAAGAAATAGAAACAGGCCTAGGCTCAACAACCACATGTAGCTTCCCGAGCAAGCTCCGAAGTCCTAGTTGGGGGGAAAACCCATGGTAAAACTATATTTGGGGCCACTAAGAATACAGGCAGGGGCAGTGTCTTGACTTAGTCCCCTAGGGTGCATTTATTCTGCACAATTATAGCAGTTTGATACCACCATTAGCTTCCATAGGTCCATGCTATGGAATCCAGTGCTTTGCAGTGTGGTTAAGTATACTTAGGATTCTCTAATGTACTGGAAAGGAGTGTGCTGGAGTTCTCTAGCAGAGAATTCTAAGCACCTCACCAAACTGCAACTCCCAGCATCCCATAGCTAGGAACTAGGGAAACCAAAGTGCTATAACTGGGCATTGTGCATATGTAGTCTTGCTGATGTGTTCTTTTTCTGCTAAGGGCAAAAGATTGCAGTGTGATGTAAAAGTGCATTAAAGTGTCCAGTTCAGAAGGAGTGCACTCTTGTCCCCAGACGTTCTGGACCATGTTGGTTTTTAAAAATACAGTATATCAATTTGAGTCAGACAAGTGAATCAATCATGTGCTGGAATGTTTTATTTGCCAGTATGGGGCTGATCAGAGTGTGGGATGTGGGGTGCATATGGGGGCATTTTTGAGGTAAGAAAAAAATGTTAAACAAAATTTCAAAATGTCAATATATGTATTTGCCCCAAATGCCCCCATAAGGCATGGTTTGAAGGGGTTTTGGGAACCAGGCTTGGATGTGGTCCTTCCATTCCATGTGATTCGGTGAAAACAGACTCATTTTTACTACCAACGCTCTGTTCCAGTTGATTTCATAATGCAGAGTGTTATTTGGCAATTCTTGCTCCTTACCTTAAAGGGCGAATCCCATTTTCATTCCCTGTTTTGCGTCGCAAGCTCCTTCTCCCGTAATACTTGAGCAGGGTAGCAGGAAATTTAGGACAGAGAGAAGGAGGTAGTCCTTCAGACAGAATATGAGTCTAATGTCAAATTTGCTACAAAGAAGGTCTGCAGATGACTCTCAGTTGGAATGGCTTTAAAGGAGGATTTGACCAGTTCATAGAGGAGGTGGCTATCAAGAGCTATGTAGTATAGCTTGAGTCTCCCTTATCCAGAATTCCAAAATCCAAAATATTTCCAAAACCAAAATGTTTTCCATGGATGGCTAAGATATTGACACCTTTGCTTTTTGATAGTTTAGTGTACACAAACTTTGTTTCAGGCACACAACTATAAAAAAAAATGTGGCATGAAATTACCTTCAGACTATTTTTATACGCTGTATATGAAACATAAATGAATTTTGTTTTTAGAGTTGAGTCCCATCTCCAGGATATCTCATTATATGTGTATATGCAAATACAGATATTCTAAAATCCAAAAAATAAAATAAAATCCAAAACGCTTCTGGTCCCAAGCTTTTCAGATAAGGGAGACAAGGTTTGTTGAAAACTAGTTGTTGGCGAACACAAGTGGAAAGATGCCATTGCAGTCATGTCAGTCTTGCTATCTTTCCAGAGAAAACTATTTAACCACTACTTACAATGTCGATCTGAATGTTGAATGTTCAGCCATTTTCTTACAGATTTAACTAAACATACGAACAGAGGAATATGCAAACTTCCTTTGCTCACATGAAAAGTATAGCGTCTGAAGCAGAACGTCTTCTTATATGTGCCAAAACTCCCCATGTGAATCAAGTAGAGAGCCTCTTTTGATAGTGGTGGCTGTCATCTTTAGACTTGTGGCTTTTCTTGGGAGCAAAATAACAGTGGAGGGACCAGGCATAGCATATTTCCTTTCTAATGTGTTTAGTTAATTCTGTAAGAGAATGTCCATCTTTTGTCTGACTCAGCAGGGCTTTTCTTAAGTTCTCCTGGAAGCTAAACACAACCATCAGAAAAGAAATGGCCCACCACTGTCAAGATCAACCTCTCCCACAGAGGAGAGGTAACACCAGCATGGTGTTGTGCTTTGAGTGTTGTAACAAGACTCCAGGAGACCAAGACTCAACTTCCAACTCAGCCATGGAAACCCAGTGGCTGACCTCATGCAAGTCACACTTTGTTAGCCTCGGAGCAGTGTTTCCGAAACTTTGGTCCTCCAGATGTTTTGGACTTCTGATCCCAGAATTCTTGATGAAATTGCCTAGGGCTTCAGAGCTGAAGTCCAAAACACCTGGAGGACCAGCGTTTGGGAAGCACTGCCTTAGAAGAAGGCCATAGCAAACTTCCTCTGAAGAAATCTTGCCAAGAAATCCATAGGCTATCCTTGCCATAAGTTGGCATTGACTTGAAGGCATGTGACAACCCAACAGCATTGTTTTGTTGTATGAGAGGAAGCATGGACAAATGTGCTTCTGCTCCCCAGGAAGGGAAAGATCTCTAAGATGAATATTGGTCATTTTGCATACACAGGAAGATTAGGGTCATAGCACTGAGAAAACTTTCCACCCTTTGCCCCTTCTCCTTATAGTTTTGGAAGATAGTGTCCCAGTAAACCCTTGAATAACGAGAGCAACTCTGGTTTCTTTTTCTCTTACAGAATGTGTCTTTTTTTTCTCAGTGCACTTGGAATTGACCAGAACTGAAGTCACAAACATTCATTGAAAGCAAGAGACACCCCACCCATCCACAGTGAACAACGGATCGACCCCCCCCCCAAAAAACGAAACAAACAAACAAAACTTCAAACCAAACCCAGCAGTAGGTTTTTTTTTCTTTTTTCTAAAATCCATGATTAAAACCTGGTACAAACAGGTGAATATATAGATATATTTCTTTTAGTAGATGTAATATTTTTCCCTCTTTCTCTCTCTCTCTCATTATACAGCAAATGTTTGCAAATATAGAATTTCTTTTCTCTCTGTACAATGGATCGGCGTCCGTTTTACAATGCAAGATTGCAACAGACCCATCCGCCAGAAAAAACAAACAGAAAACAAACCCTCATCAAAAATTGCACAAATGGGACTTCAGGCAATTAATAGTCTAAACTGGAAGACTCCATTTGCAAAAGGCCCAAAGGATATATTTTTGTATTATTATTTTTAAATCCTTCTGCTAACTTTTTTTATTCCTGGTTTACCTCTTTTTGTTGTTGTTGTTGTTTAGTTTCTCCTTTTTGGTTACTGAAAGGAAGAAGAAGACAAAACTGTACACAGAGTCCACAAAGAATACAGAAGAAGGAGCCATGCGATGTGATGGTGGTTACTCCATACTCCTTTGGTTTTCTGCCTGGCTCTCCCGCACTATAATTTTTTTTCCTTCCTTCCTTCCTTCCTTCCTTCCTTCCTTCCTTCCTTCCTTCCCTTTTTATTCAATTTTCTATGTTTTTTTTAAAAAAAAGAAAAGAAAACTCACTCCCTCCCCACATCTGCAGTTTTTAAGCATTTGAGGGGAGGGTTCTCCCAATCTTCAGATTTGGTGTACATCCCACAACTGTGCATCAATATTTTCATCTCTCTCTCTCCCCCTTCCTTCCTTCCTTCCTTCCTTCCTTCCTTCCTTCCTTCCTTCCTTCCTGATTGCCTCTCTCTCTCTCTCCCTCCCCCCTCTTTCGGATACATTATATAGAATAACTGTAGATTCTCATAAGTTTTTCTTTTTAAAGAGAAGTCTGGGTTAAAAAGAATAGCTGCTGCTTCTGATTTTATGATTTGTTTCGTTTGGTCCAGGGTTAAGTCACGAGTAGGCCGGGAACTCAAGACTTGTGCTGGGCCGATACCCCTTTCCAGTAGTCTAAGATGTCGTGAAGATCCTCGTCTTTGGCAAACTGGACCTTTTTGCGCAGGGCGTGGCCAGCGGCCATGTGCTCCTCCTCGTCTTTGTGCCTCTTGCGATTCAGTTTAAAGCGCTCCCAGATGCTGTGGGATGGTTTGCACGTATACTCAGGGCTGGAGGTGTAGCTCAGGTTGTGGTACTGAGGTGAGAGCTGAGAGTAGGCCAAGTCTCTTGGGCGAGGCCGGGTCAAAGGTTCCAAAATGGAGGGCTTGCGCCCGCCCATGCCACTATCGTGTTGTTCTCCCTGATGGGACCCTGGGTAAGAGTGGCGGTGCTCGCTGTACTGTCGGATCTTCTCGGCCTCAGCCCGTAAGATAGCAGCTGCCGGTGTCACAGTGAGGATGGTATCGGTGGTTGGAGATGTCTTCTCAATATATTTGGCTTCTGATTTGTGGGCCGAGCCCTCGGAGCGGAAGGATCTTGGACTCCGGATGGAACCACTGGAAGAAGTGCTGGAACGTTTGGGGGGACCCTCCATGCTATGGTGCCTCTGGAGAGGGTGGTTGTAGCTCTCTTTGTAGACTGGAGTGAGGAAGCTGTGTTTGCTGGGGATCTGTTCAGATAAGAGCACCAGCTGGGGTTCAGCAGTGGACACTGCCCCCGATTTCACCCCCTGGAAAGAGGTGGATTCCGACTTCAAGGCATCGATGCAGTTGTTGATGATCTGGTTCACCTTGTCCACTTCTTTTGTGATGGTGGAAATCTCTGCCACTGAGCTTTGGCTATCCGGCGGCATGGGAAGGTCACAGTCTCTCCGCTCAGGCTGCTCACCTGTCCGGACTTCCATGTAATTGCCCTTGGTAGCCTTGGGGGTCTCACTGCTGTCGATCAACTTGTACTGCTCAACCTCTCCCACGGAAGGGAGGTAAGGGATGCGTGTCATGGTCTCACTACCCAACATTTGGCCTTGGGACAGCTGAGAGATGCTGGTTGTCTCCATCTCTGGCCCATATTTCAGCTCAATGATGGTCTTCTTCATGTTGATAGCAGCTTGCTTGTGCTTTTCTTCCTGGTGGCGTCTCTTCCGGAGGCAGTAGTATACCACCCCCAGGACGATCACCATACCAAACATGCAGCCTAGTATGGTCATGATGTAGTGAGTGGCAGTTGATGGACTGGGTACTGGCTCTTCCCTGTTCTGCTTGTTGAGGTTAAGTGTGAGGCAAGTGTAGTTGTACCGCCCAATTCGGTTGGAGGATGTCACGCAGTAGGTGTAGTCTTCATTTGGGCCCAGGTCGGTCAATTCAATTTCTTCTTTCTTTTTCAAGAGCTTGGCGAGGATATTGTACCGTCCGTTCTCAAACTGGGCCAGTGTGTACATCTTGCTATAAGGGGCTGGAATCTGGACACTCAGCACAGCCGAGTTGTGAGTCACGTGCTTGACTTTCATGGTAGGATATAAACCCGGGTCAATCACAGGGGTGTGGAGTGAGATCTGAGGCGTGGTGCCATCACCAGAGAAGCATTCTTCCTCAGGACACGGGCTCTCGGGAAGAGCTGTGGTCACTGGATTTTTGGGTAGGATTACAAAAGGCGGCATGGTGTAGGGGCCACCGGTGCAAAGAGAGGAGAGCATGCCCAGGGCGTTGCGATATCCACTTCGTCCCTGACCTAAAAGGTAGTAGCCGGAGTAGTCCGGCGGGGAGTCACACTGCATTCGGTCATAGGTGCGAGTCATGTTGGTGAAGCCCTCAAGCCACTGAAGGAAGCCCAGGAGCTCACAAGAGCAGTAGAAAGGGTTGCTGTAGAGTTCACAGACCGAGAGCTTGTTCAGGCCCCTGAAGGTGTTGCTATCCAGTCTCTGGATCCTGTTCATGGACAGGTCAATGTTCACGATGTTGGGGCACTCTCCAAAGGCATTGGGGGTGACAGTCTCGATCAGGTTGGCCTGGAGGTAGAGGTACTCCAGCTTCCCCAGTCCCCGCAGGATTCCCTCTGTCAGGTTCCTCAAGCGGTTGTAGCCGAGCTGCAGCACCTGCAGGTTGTACTGTCCCGAAAAGGCACCATCCTCGATGTACGAGATCTCGTTCTTGGTCAGGTTGAGGTATGTGAGGTTACTGAAGCGGCTGAGGGAGGAGAACTGCACGCTCTTGATCTTGTTGTCGTTCAGCCGCAAGTCCAAAATGGTGCTGTTGATCTGCTGAGGGATGGACTCATAAGGAGGTTGGTTCTGGCTACAGATGGCCAGCCACACAAAGCCCTTCTCGCCCTCAATCAGCCAGCAGTCGGCTTGCACCTTGCCCACGTACAGGAGAGACATAGCTGCCATACATGTGCACAGTGCTGATGTCACGGACCACTGACGGCCTGCCATTTGGAAGGGCCACACTCAGATGGGGGAGTCACCCCGTATCTGCTGGAAGGGGAAGAGGAGGGTGGTTCCTTGGACAGCAGAGCCCTGCCTTTGGCTAGTGTTTCGTGGGGAGCTTTGCCATCCTTTCCTTTCTCTCCATGGTTTCCAACCATGAAGGGAAGCGTCTGGTGAAGGGGGCAAAGGAAGCTCCTTGCTCGGTGCTGGCCTTTGCCAGGCAGGTAAAACTTTAGTAAAGGTCCTCCAGGGAGGTTAGTTCTTCCTCCATCATATCAGGCTTCCTTTAAAGTCACTCTGGAGAAGGAGGGATGGGGGAGACGACAGTGTTGTAACTCAGGCACAAGCTCTCCTCTCCCTCTTGGAGCTGGCCAGTCTTGTTTTCTTCTTGCCACCAGCCCCCATTTTGGTGTGGGGATACTGCTCTGTCATTCTTGTTCTCCAAATCTCCGCCTCTCAGTACCGTGTGTGCCAGGTTACTTGGTGCTCCTGCTGAAGCAAAGAAAAAGAAATTGGCATTTAATGGCATTTTGTCAAAATGGAATAATAATAATAATAATAATAATAATAATAATAATAATAAAGTGTGTAGAAAAGATGGCTTTTGGACTACAGCTCAGAATCCCCGAGCCAGCTTGATGGGAATATTCTGGAGCTTGTACTTTTCCATGCGCTATTCTAGACCAATGTACTCTTTAACGCAGGGGACATGAGGTATTAAGTCCGATTGTCTAAAATCACTCAGGGGGGTTGCAGACTGCTAGAAATAGTGCAAATTGAGTCCACTTTTAGGGTTAGGGTTAGTGCTAGGGAGTCATGGGAATTGTGTTTATTTTTTCTGAGACATTGAGCCTTCTCTGTCAGAGAGCTCTGGTGCCTAACCCTAAAAGTGGACTCAATTTGCACTATTTTTGGCAGTCTGCAACCCCCCTCAGTTACTGTCAGTCACAGAGTGTCTGTAAATTAAACAGTGCCAGTCTGAGTGGCTGTCAGTTTTTAGCAGGTTTCCAGGAAAACTGGCTAAGATCCTACATCTGCACACAGCTCTACATCTTCCCACCACCCAACAATTGCCAAGCCCCAGAAAGGTCTCTTGCTGCTATTGCTTACCAGTGGTGGGGCAGGATGGTTGAGACCATGGGGAAGCAGCTGATTCTGGTTTGGTTGTGGGGAAAAGAAATGATGGTGTGTTCTCAAATGACATACACCCACTTTTTCTTTCACCCAGGAGCCTAGAGCAGCTGGAACTGCATGATATGAATGTCTCTCTCCCCCCTCCACACTAGTAAGAGATGTCACCAGAGACTCCTCCCAGGGTTTGACAGCTGCTACAGGTGGGAAGTTTTGGGACAGAGCACAAGGGGAAGAGCTCTCTTCCTAGTCTGTCCAAAAAGGGACTTAAGACACATGCAGACTGCACTTATATGCACCTACTTACATGCACCATAGCCTTGGGCACTTTTGATGTGCACTGGACATTTATGATGCACATTGGGCATTCCTTTTGCACTCCAGCACTTCCTAGCTGCTGTCCAAGTGTACCTGGAAGTGCCCCAATGTACATCAGTGACCACCTGGACCATGGCACATCATTCAGTCTATTGGCTGCCACCATAGATACCCATACATTGTAACGTCACAGCAGCCTCTAGGAGAATACAGACATTGCAAAACCACTCAATTCTATTTCTTACATGATTCTACTTACAAAGGCATTAAGTCCTATGCTGAGTTGCAGCCTTACTTTCTGTGCAGA
Organism: Phrynosoma blainvillii; assembly: GCA_026167975.1. Lineage (NCBI taxonomy): Eukaryota > Metazoa > Chordata > Lepidosauria > Squamata > Phrynosomatidae > Phrynosoma > Phrynosoma blainvillii. Next base: position 20,523,104 of record JANUYF010000012.1, read on the forward strand.
AAATGGGCTTCTTTGCAGGAAATATGTTTTATGTCCTGGATACCCAATATTTTTGCACAGAAAACAGTTTTTTATACAAGAAAACACATATTTGTCTGCAGAATCATTTCTGCACAGAACTTTGGGATGTTCAAATACCAGAAGAAAATTGCACAAAATGATTGCTTGTCTGTTATTTTTCCTAGTGGGGAAGAAGGGTCCCATCAGGGAATACATATTTCAACCTAAGAGTGAGTATTCTTTCCACCCGTAGAGTCTACATTTCTCTCTGCTTGCACCCAACTCCATCTTGCTCCGCCCTGCTTCATTCTGTCGTTCTCTCCAAGATCTTCTTTCCCCATCACCTGGGCCAGTTTATCAATAAATGAGGGAGCTGCCTTTTTACAAAAAAAGAGCAATGAGAGTGCAATGGCGATCCATTACAGATGATAAATGTTTAATCATGCAAAAAGATGGGCGAGGGGGATTTTTTTTTTTGGCTTGCAGGCACCAAATGTTAAAATGAGCCAAGGCTATTCATTACTTGTAAAATAATCATAGGAGACATCTCTAAGATGGCATAGCAAACATTTATTAATGATGAAGTCTCCACTAAATGGCTGCAGTGTCCATTTTGGAGATGCTCCTAGGCAGGCATCCATTCCTGTTGCTTCCCCCGGCCATCCCTGGTTCATGTTATACATACTTCCAGCCCAGTTTCCATACACTTCTAAGGCAATGTCTATAGTTAGAATTGCTGCAGAGCTGAGTAATAAAGGGGCCTTCAGTTCTAAAGCTGAATTTAATTTCCACTTCAAAATTCCTTCAGAGTGGGGGATGTACAGAGATTGCAGCAGCGATGGCTAAATTCTACATGGTGGCACATCCAGTTGGATTTACCAGCCTTCCTTTCTCTCATCTGTGAGAAAACATGACCTCCTTGGCCAATTTCTCTGGCTCTGCAACCGTCAGAATCATGGAGAAGGGGCCATTTAATCCAACCCTTGCCATGCAGGAATAGATGGTTATATATGGCTCCATGAGGCCCCTAGAAGATGGACTCCCATGGGCTAGATAGAGCAGAAGTAAACTAAGAAAATCAAAGCGGACAAGCTTAACCCATCTGCCTCTCCATAGCTAAGAGAACCATGAAAGCAAGTTAGCAATGGAGAAAATTTTACTTCCTTGGTCTGTTCCTAGCCTACATACCTTTGTCCAATCTCAACTAATGCAGAAAGTTGTTATTAATGTTTGGCCAATAGTGCTAACAAGGACTCATAGGCTTCTGGTGGCATAGACTCAACTCATCACACATTCACCCTCCTTCTTAGTATGGTGGTGGTGAAGTTAATCCAAGAAATAGAAAGGGGGGTGGATTCAAGTCTTTCTAAGGACCACAGCTTCTCCTCTCACCCCATTTGTTTCTCTGTTCTATCAGTCTCCAGAGGGGAAGAGACTATCACAAGTGGATGAAGCCCATCCATCTCCATCCACTGGCTTGCAGAAGGGGCACAAGAACAAGCAGGAGGAAGAATGGGGCTGAAGGCCACAGTGTCTAACAATGAGGCCCCCTATTAGACCATGGACCAAGACAGGTACCCAACAGTGCCAGACCCTTGTGTCAGCTCAATGTGACCTCTGCATTGAGTCAACTTTTTTACCCAGGAGGAGGAGAAGGCCTGGATGATACCAGAGAGCCATACCTGATTAATGTATCTTAAGAGGTCCATCATTCTCTCTCATAATACATTTATTGATGGGGTTCCTACTGCTCTGATCCCAACTGAAGTCATTTCCTGCTCCTCAGCTTAAAGCAATCTAACAAGATCACAACTCCCAGGTAACATGGCTGAGGCCACGCAATTATACCTAGCGTCTGGTTAAGAGGCAATTTCTTCTCCAGTAACCCCCTGCTGGCTTTCTCGGTTTCAGTGTCGGCGGCCGTTTGAAAGATCAGAACGCAAGTGAACTGAGTGTCACAGGAAGGGGGCTGTTCATACCTTCCGACGAAGAGGTAGTCATTCCTCCTTCCGATTAAATTAGTGGGTATGAGATGGGAAGATTTTTACTTTAATGAGAAACTTTCCCATTAAATCTGCTTGCTAGGAATGCTAAATTCTGACTGGAGTGTTCTGCTGGTTACTTTCTTCTTTTTCTTTCCAAAGAGGGCTAGGTTGTCTTGTTTGGCATGAGGCTGCTGCTGGTGAAAATGGATAGGCCATGGAAAGTTCTCTCAAAAATGGAGAGAGGTGAACTTTTGGCCATTTAATTCAGTTTGCCAGTTTGCTTCTGCTCTGGTGATGACATTTAAAGCCCTAAAAGGCTTTCTCTATGTATACCAGTCCAAGAACTGGGATCTGGTGGAGGAGGACTCCTATGTGTCCTACTACTGGGAGAAGGGACTTGGGAAAGGACCTTTATGGAATGCCCTCCCCTTACCAAATTAAACACTGCTTTTTGTTAAAGCCTTTGAGACCTAATCTTAATTTTTTTAAGTACTTGTTGAATATCCCTTATCTGGAAAGCCAAAAATACTCCAAAATCTGAAATTGTCCACATGCGTGGCTGAGATAGTGAGACTTTACTTTCTGATATTTCAATGTACACAAACTTTGTTTCATTCACAAAATTATTAAAAAATATTTTGTATAAAATGACCTTCAGGCCTATGTGTTTAAGGTGTATATGAAACGTAGATGAATTTCATGTTTAGACTTGGATCCCATCTCCAAGATATCTCATTATATATATGCAAGTATTCCAAAATCCAAAAATATCTGGTCCCAAGCATTTCAGATAAGGGAAACGCCACCTGTACATGGTTTTGACCACTTTAGCCTTTTCTTCTGTTTTAACTTGATTTGTTTAATATGTGTTTGTCCTATTTATTTTAATTTTTTTTTTAAAAAAAATCTGGAATTGTTTCAAATTTTTTAAATTGGGTGAACTGTATGTTACCCCAAAATCTCACAATAGAAGGTGGAAATACAACTATAGAAATAGACAGAAAGCTATAGATAGATTGACCCAACAGACAGAGGAACAAATTATAGCTGTCCAGATATTAAAGACATCTGGCCATGAACCCTGACCACTGGTCATGCTGGCCAGGATGGATGGGAGTTGGAGTTCAGCAACAACTGAAGGACCACTCCATCCCAGTGGTTTTCAGCCTTTTGTTTTCCAGATATTTTGGATTTTGAAAACGCAGAATCTGTGGCCAGCATGATCAATGGTAAGGGAGTCCCCAACATTTGGATGGTCAAAGGTTGAGAGCTACTGTTCTCAAGGTCCAGAGGAAAAACTGAAGGACTTTTGTCGTTTTCTGCAAAGTGGTGAAAAGAACTAGAAAGACCTCAGATTCCAGAAGATGTGTTGCTTGCCCAAATATTTACTATGATTCTGACTCAAGTGTTGGAAGACATCTAAGCTTTCTGAAAACAAAGCCATCCCCAACCTAGATTCCTGACACCGATTCTCTCCAGAGAAATTGAGTTTTATCATTAATAATCTAGCGCTCAAAGGGTAACATCTGTTTTGGACAAACTGTAATGAGATTTAAACCCCAGGTGGAAGGAAAACTCCGCAGTAATAAATGACTTGCTGTATGTCTAAATAGTTTTAATTTTTTTTTGTTGGCAGAATAGCTCTTCCGTTTTTATTTTCTTTTTAATTTTTCCTTGGGCCCAGTTTGCCAGTTCTTTTTTGTTGTTGCTGCTGCTGTTTAATGATCGCTATTAATTTCCAAGGTGGCAGATGGAACCAAAGCCTAACCTAGTGGCATTTGAAATGAGAGCTATGGTCCATGGAAGGTGTACAAGGGAGCGCATTCGCTATGACGGAATCCATTTGCTTTTTGAGTGACATTCACCTTGCAGGTTTGGTGGGTTTATTTTTTTTTAACCTTATCTTTTTTTGCCCAAAAAGGAATAGTAACAGTGCAATCCCTATGCATGTCTTTTTGGAAGTTAAGTCCCACCGATTTAAATGGGATTTTTTCCCTCCCCCTATCTTCCTCCCCTTTCTTTTTTTAACCTTGGTTTAGCAATAGCAATAACATTTACATTTCTGTACCACTTATCAGTGAACTCAGCACTCTCTAAGAGGTTTACAATCTATAAGCCAATGGCCCCCAACAAGCTGGGGACTCATTTTACCGACCTCCGAAAGGATAGAAGATTGAGTCAACCTTGGAGCCCTGGGATCGAACTCACAACCTGGCGGCTGCAGGAGCAGCATTTAACCACTGCACTGCATGGTTTAGTTATACTATGTGCATTTTCTCATGAGCCACGGTTTTGGATCTGGGGTGCAAAATAACCTAGGTGTGAAGATGGGGAGACAAAAAGAGGTCATTGTCTTCCCAAATCAAAATTCTTCTTCCCCACTGAAATTTTCCTGCAGTCCCCAATTTTCTAGTATTGCAGAGAGGGAGACATTGGAAATCATTCACATGTGATTTTTCTCCCTGTCTCTCTTGGACCTTTCCAAAAGGAATGCAACATCCTATGGGGGGGTTGGGGGTTGGGTAGGCAAGCGCCTAGGCTTCCCTAAACCCAACTCCATTAACTTATTAATTTATTAACGGAGGAATCGGAGTGACACGACGGTGGATTGCATGCTGCCCAGCAGAGTGGCGGGGGCATCCTCCATTTGCAAGGGAGGACGTCACTGCCGGGCCGGAGATCTGCCAGCGTTTTGGGGGAGGAAGGCCTGCGGGGGAGAGAAAAAGCAGCATCTCAGGTGATGCCGATAATCGCTTTTAATCTCCTGCTCAAAATAGCCCAAAGTCAAGTAAAGGAGGGATTAGGTGGCCTAAGCCACTGTTGTCAGTGTGTAACAGACTTAGTCTTCCTCTGAATGAGGAGAGGAGCTGAAACAGACCTTCCTCGGAAACTCTGTCTGGGCTCCCAGTTGCTCAGCGCCACCGGAGCAAGGGAGCTCCTGGGGATTTTGCACCCCAGGTCCAAAACTGTGGCACTTCGCATTAGAAAATGCACATGGTGTAACTAAACCAAGGTTAGCAAAAGAAAAGAAAAGGAGGAAGACAGTGGGAGAAAAAAAAGTGGAATGTGGCAACACCTTTGTGACTAATCACCGGTTTTTATTTTAGCCAGAGCTTTTGCAGCATTGCATCTGAAGAAGTGAAAACTCATGCTAAAATGAAAAGCAATTTTTCCTCCTCCCTCCCTCCCTTCTTTTTTGTGCTCCAAGAGACTAACACGGCTGCTTCTGAGTCTGTTACGATTGTGTATAAGTTTAGGTATATAAATTTGATCCATCGACAATCATGCTTTCCCATCTTTGGCACCTGAAGTCTTTTTTAAGCAATGCTGCTCGGAAGTAAACCTTGCATGACCTTTTCCCAGAGATGGCAGGCCTTGTCTTTAAACTATGCGACTCTCAAGCATATTTTACATTGGCGAGTTTGGGAAATCCTTTCCTGGGCAATTAAACTGAGCCCTGCTCAGCTTTCACAGTGAACTCTTGCGCTTTGTGTGTGTGTGTGTGTATATGTTCCTGAGCTGCTATGACTCCTGTCTGTCTCTAGGGGTGCTGCTGAGCCAGACTTTTGCACCTCTTGGGATCAAGGTCCCAGGAACAACAGCTGAGTCCTGCTGAGAATAAAGCATCTATAGCTGTATCACAGCTTTTACACGGGTTTAACAGGCAGCCCGTTCCCCGGGCCAACTTTGGAACTGTAGTCCAGAGATAAAACGTAGAGGTCTCTAATGTAGAAAGGACAGCACCATAACCAAAAGCTACAGCTCCCTGAATTCCTTGCAGAAAGACTTACACCGTTAGTCTCAAAGGTGCTACAAGATCTCTTTACATAGCGATGCTAGACAGTCTGCAGCATTTAATGGAAAGATTCCCTCTCTCTCTCTCGCTCTCTCTCTCACACACACACACACACACACAAACACATCTTCTTGTACTATACAAGTACATTCTGGGTATAAACCAGAGAAAGATGAATTTTGCAAAAACAAAACCCAAGAACCCATCCCCTGCCGACTAGGAAGTGGAGCGCGAATGTTAACTTGCTGCCCACAGGGCACTGAGTTGCTACCAGCTGGGAACGTTTCTCGGCTCGGCAGGAGGACGCGGGTGATTGATGCATCGCCAAAACTGAAATGCCTGTTGCATTGACCTTTCTGTACAAGACAAGGCTGAGGGAAACAAAACACATGTCTCCGTTCCATCCTCCTGTGGCCACACATCACAGTTTGGAGATCTTGGGGGATAGGAAGGGGTTCCCCTCCTCTTCCCCTTCCTCCTCCATCTCCATCCGTCAGTAACTTTGTGGTACCCTCCTCTCTATTGGCTCCTTGGTGTCACCTTTCAAATGAGAAGTGTCCTCCTCTGCTTAGGTTTTGCTCTTCTGCTACTTATGCTCTTCTAATGGGGAATGCCCCAATATTTGAGAATGCCTCTTTGTAATATAAGGCAGACCCTTGTATTAATAAGAAAGGCATGAAAAGTCCTCTCTGATTGAATCAAAATGTGGACCAAATCCAGCACCCTCTTTGTCCTAAGCAGGAGATCAAAACTTTGGTTCTCTAGGTTTTTTGGATTTCAACACCCAGAAGCCCTAGCTCACTTGGCCACAGTCAGGAATTCTGGGAGCTGGAGTCCAAAACATCTGGAGGACCAACATTTGGGAACCACTGTCCTAGAGGGAGGACAGAATTGCTACCCCGCTACTGACTGATGCATCTGGTTGCCAGAGGTCTCTTCGTTTTGCACTTGAAGGCTCTCTTTGCAAAATGAATGCATAGCTGTTCATGTTCACACGCGGACCAAGGCTGTGTGTGTGTGTTTGTGTGCTGGAAACTATTAAAAACAGGCCCTTCCACTCTGCACAGACCCCCAGCTGGGATCCATTGGAAGTCCATTCCCAATGAAAGTGCTTTTTCCCAGGGGGAGACAGCAGCTGACTCACTGCTTGGGGGGACAAGGGCTTTTGTTTTAAGACAGCGTTAACTCATCCCCTCCATTTGCCAATTCTCAATTCCTAGCTGGGCTAAGCCCTGCGTGCTCTGCATCAAGTGGAATTTAATTCATCTTTCCGCTCCCTAACATTTCTTCTTCAGCTTCTTGCACATGCTTTAAAAAGAGAGCAAGGGTACTCATTACACCCAGCAGCTTCAGACACCCCCTTCTTGCAAGCGCTGCTCGGTATGAATGTGCAACACTGATCGGTTTTTAATGGAATGCTTCCTGAGGGGGCATGTCAGCCATTTCTCCTGCCGAAAGCAATAATGGATGGTACCAGCACCAGTTGTCTGGCTTCAAGGATTTCTTGTTTTGTCTTGTTTTGTTTTGTTTTAAAAAAAAAAACAACCTTATTTCTCCCTAACGGGATGGTTGTTTCATCATGCTCCTTAATTTTTCTTTAACAACTTGAAGGTGAAAATGGTCATTTTCCCAAGATCATTGAAACCTAACGCTCGCAAGGTATGGATGTTGCTTTCGAACTACAATTTGAACATGATTAATTGGTTATGTTAATAACAGCCAGTGTTCGGTATCAGACAGGCACAGTGGTGTCACATTTTATTTAAGGGTTGGGAGACCAGGGTTCAAATCCCCGCTCAGCCATGGAAATCCACTGGGTGGCCTTGAGCAAGTGATGCTCTCTCAGCCTAAGAGGAAGACAATGACAAACCTCCTTCGAAGAAATGTTGCTAAGAAAACCCGATTTTAAAGAGCCACCTTGGCTTAGTGCAGGGGTAGGCAACCTTTCCCCTTTAAGGGCCGAGGGACTTCAGCTCCCAGAAGCCTCAGCCATGTTGGCCAATAGTCCCATGTTGGCCAATAGCTCCTGGGATTCTGGGAGCTGAAGTCCCTCGGCCCTTAAAGGGGAAAGGTTGCCTACCCCTGGCTTAGTGGTTTGAGTGTTGAACTAGGAACACTTTGGTTGGAAGACCAGGGTTCAAGTCACCACTCAGCTATGGAAACAAACCCACTGGGTGACCCAGAGTTTTAGAGAAGATGAAAATGTTCTCAGGGGACTATTAAGGAAGGAAAACAACCAGATAAGACATTTCCCCCTCTCCATCCTCTGGGACCGTCCCCCTAAACAGGATGAGAAAGCAGGATTTAATTTACAGTGCAAGTACTTGAATTTAATTTACAGTTACGTTTGGTACCATGGACAGCTCTCTGCTCACTGAATCCTTTTAACTTGGCTTGATTTTTTTCCCCCAGCCCTTTCCCTCTTCTCTTGCTGAATTTGAGTCTGGTTAGCCCTGACAGCTCATCAGTCTTGTGAACTTTGGAAATAACAATGCTTTAATGGCTGGAAGCTAAAGTTAGATATGTTCTGCCTTGAAATCAGGAGCCACCAGGTAGTGGCGGAGGTGATTAAAATGTTCCGATTCTTTACAGCAGAGGATTCACGGATGGTTCACACCTCCCAAATCAAGATCAATTATTGTATGAGTTGATTGGCTTCGGGGACAAAAAATCTAGTGATCTGTATTGTCCAAGGGAGTTGCTCAGGTAATCCTCTAAAGACTGAGCCAAGCAAAAGCCCACTTGTGAAGCCAGTAGTGGAGGGAACGCACTGTTGGACTGGGACTGAAGAGAGGTTTGAGAATAATAGCTATAATCCTATATGGAAGTTGCATCTTCATAAGTGGACTTCTGTTTGCAGGGTGTGTGTAGAGAGATCTTGTAATACCTTTGAGACTAGCTAAAGAAAGAAGCTGGCAGCATGAGCTTTCGTAGACTTAAATCTACTTCCTCAGATGCATTGGAGGAAGTAGACTTAAGCCTAGGAAAGCTCCTGCTGCCAACTTCTTTCTGTCAGTTAGTCTCAAAGGTGCTACAAGACCTCTCTACATACTGATTCTGCAGAGTAACACAGCTGTATCTTTGAATTCTACTGTTATGTTTGTAGGAGTTAGAACTGGAAAGATATACCAACATCTGTTAAGTAACTATTGGGAGGATGCTAATCCCTTCTGAGAAACCTCGTATGTTTTAATACTCGCTTTTTGGTAAAGCCCAGGGAGACAGAAATGAGACGTTCCCTCCTGCAAAAGGGATGGCTAGTATTCTGCTTCACAATACAGTCGGCCCTCCACATTTGCGACTCTGACTTTTGCAGATTTGATTATTTGCGGTTTTGATTAATATGTTCTCTCTAGGAATCTCTAGGTCCTCCAGTGCAATTCTGCCAGAAGTTGACCATAGAGTCACACTGGAGAACCTAGAAGCTCCTAGAGAAAACACTTCTCTAGGCATTTATAGGTCCTCCAGCAGGATTCTGTGATCAACGTCTGGCAGATGTTGGCCATAGAGTTGCAGTGGAGGGCCTGGAGATTCATAAAGAGGTGTTCTCTCAGGTAAAAAGAATAGGGTTATTTTATTTGCAGTTTTTTCACATTTATGGGGGTCCTTCACTCCTAACCCCAGCGAATGTGGAGGGACCACTCTAGTATTGATACAGAGTATTGGCCAGCATCCAAAACATTTGGGGGCAATTTGTCGTCAGTGAAACATCACCGAAATTTCAAGGAACTTCCTAAGAAGTCAACTGATATATTTTGTAGACCAGTAGTGGTTTGAGGGTTGGATTTGGACTCTGGGATGCCATGATTCAAATCTCTGCTCAGCCACGGAAAGCCACTGGGTGACTTTGGACAAACTGCTTTGTCTCAGCCTCAGACGAAGAGAAGGGCAAACCTCCTCTGGATAAATGTTGCCAAGAAAACCCCATGATAGGATCACTGTAAGTCGGAGCTGACGTGAAGGCACACAACAACAAGCTGAATGTCCCTTTAGCAAGGCCTTCACTGCTAAGGTCAATCCAGAGGGCAGATCTCAGGGGCGGATGAAAGTCACTCCCCTAAACTTGACTTAGTCCTTTCTCTTGTGACTTTTAAGAGTAACCCCTAAGGACTTTGTTTTAATTCCGTCAAGCTTTTTATTGTCATTGCTGATCTCCAGTTTATAATGTTCGCTTATGCCAATTCATTGCATGTTGTTTATTCCACGGATGTATTTATGGCTTTGAACACTTTTCCGGCAAACTGATTGGTGAGCACTTGCCCCCAAAAGGCAGGGGAGACACAAAATAAAAGTAAAAATGGATATATAAATCTCATCCAACAGCAGAGAGATTCATGCCTTGTCTGTATGGCTGTCCAAGAGCCTTATAAAAATGTCACTTTCTCAGATTTTGTACCCTGATTCAGAGCTCGTCTCTTTGAATTTTAAACTCCTCTCCATCCCAGCATTATTATCTCCTGCATTCTCTGCCTTCCCTCCTTCTCAACTGCATTTTGCTTCCATATTATATCTGATCCTAAAATGCGGCAATCCATCTCTCCACCATCCTGTTTTCCTACACTGTGAGTTCCCTTTGTTGTGATGTTGTTGTGCTTTAAAGTTGGTTCTGACTTAGGTTTTAATGGTCATTCTGGTTCCTACCAACTCTATGAGTCTAAACCTAAAAACTCTACTCTGGAGTTTTCTTGGCAAGATTAATTCAAAGGAGTCTTGACACTGCTTTCCTCTGGGGCTGAGAAAGTGTGCCTTGCCCAAGGGCAGCCAGTGGGTTTCCAAGGCTGGGCTGGGATTTGAATCCTGGCCTCCCAGAGTCCTAGTCCAGCCCTGAAATCCCTAGCTCTCAGTGGCTGTATGGCTTGAATTCAACTCCTAATGACATTTCTTTTACCAGGTTTATTCAAGGGAAGTTTTCCACGGCTCTTCTCTGAAGCTGAGATTGTGTGACTTGCCCAAGGTCCTATGGCCAAGCAGGGATTTGAAACCTGGTCTCTCAGAATCCTGGTCCAACACTCAAACCCATTACACTACCTTGGCTCTTCTTTCAAGTCATTCCAAGTCAACTCTGGTCTTCTCTACTCTAGTCCAACACTCAAACCAACAACACCATCATCCAGTTTTCTTGGCACTATTTCTTCAGAGGAGGTTTGCCATTGCCTTCCTCTGAGGCTGAGAGGGTGTGACTGGCCCAGGTTTCTATAAATGAGTGGGGATTCAAACCTCTGTCTCTCAGAGTCCTAGTCCAACACTCAAACCAGCAACCCTGTCACCCAACACTTCAACAACGATGCCATGATGACTCTATAAGTCCTCTCCTATCTGACAAAGCTTCTGCATCCCTAATACAGCCATTTGGGGTCCTTATTAGAAGAAAATCACAAATCTTGTTAATTTGTAAAAGAACTGTTTGGATAAGCACCGGAACTGAGTTCATTTTGTCACATTAACTCTCCTGCTTTGTGCTGATGTTAACGAAATAAAGAAATATGGCAGTTCCAGCCTTTTAAACTTCTCTGCCTGTTGAATTTGAATAATGGGTCCTGCCAGCCAAGAGAAAGAACAGAAATGTCTGAAAACATAGTTCTACTCCTCCATCATCCGGTTTGAGCTGCTGATTGGAAGGCTCTTTCTTTCTCTATGTCTTTCTTTCTTTCTTTCTTTCTTTTGCCAGTGCTATTTTGCCAAATGCTGAATACTTTTGGGCAGGCGTGTGTTGGGGGGGGGGAGATAAAATTCATAGTAAGTAGCTGTCCAATTTTGTTGGTACAGAGGAGGAACATTGTGGGAAAGTTATTGATCATCGTTCACCAAGCAAAATCATCCCTCTCCACAAAAAACCCCAAAATCAAATCAGGTAGCTTAGGTGGTACTTGTTTTCCCCACCGTGGAAGAAAGCAAATATTTGCAATATTCCCCCATATTCTGAAGTCCTACGGTGTTGTAAAGGAATTATTGGAGGGGGGGAGGACAATATTTTTTTTTAGTACAAAAATGCTTTTCTGTGCAGAAAACGAGTTCACTGTTTTCTGCACAAAAGATCTTTGTGTGGTCTGCTTTGATTTCTTAACTAAACAAGAGACACACACTTAAACTTGTCTTTCCTGTGTTAAAGCCTTGCCCTTTGCATCCACAGACCATTCTTTTGGCTTTTCTGTTTCTTTTTCTTAGCTTAGCTTAGTTAGTTCTTAGTTTACTTTCCCTGCAACAGGAAGCTCAGAATCGAAGGCAGCCCTGTAGGCTATTTCATCCAACCCTCGGCTTAGTCCAGGAAATCGAGAGTCAAGATTCACCCCAAAACACCGCTCTCTGGCATCCCCAAGAAGTAATAGCGACTGATGACGTCTATGAATCTACTCCCGGTTTTAGTTGGAACTTTATGGAAAACAGATCTTGAGCCAAAATAGGTTCAGGATCTTGGATAGCTCATTTCAAAGTCCAAATGAGAAACTGAGTGGATTCCCTTCCCCAGACGTCGGATTTGCCAGCCAGTTTGAAGACCTCCGGGGGAACCCATCACCTCTCTAGGACTGCATCTGCACTGAAGACATAATGCACTCTGAGACCACTTTGCCTTGTCTCAATGCTATGGAATCCTGAGATGTGTAGTTTTGTGAGATATTGAGCCCTCTCTGTGAGTGAGCTCTGGTGCCACAACCAACTACAAATCCTAGTGTTAGATAGCATTGAGCCACAGCAGTTAAAGTAGTGTCAAACTGCATTAATTCTGTCGTGGAGATGCAACCAGGTCATCAGTTCCATAGTGAAAGAGTTCTTTCCCATTTGATATTTAATCTAAACTTAGAATCCTGTGACATCTCTGTCCCAAATCAATTCTTCACAACTTTGGAGAAAGCTATCCTGTCTCCTTTGCCTCAGTCTTCTCTCCTGCAGCCTCAACGTACCCATTTCCTTACCTTTCCTTCGTAGGGATTGCTCTCCCTATCGCTGCTCATCTTTATTGGCAAGCAGCTTCATCTCCCAATGTATGCAAGATGGAATTTATGCAGAGAAAGGACAGCAGCTAGCATATTTTTTTAAAAAAATGCATTGGCATTCAGAAAAGAAAAGGGGGATAAACCTGGGGGGAGGAATCAATCTACTGACAGCAATATGCCTATTAATTTCGACCGGGGTGGGGAGCGAATTGTGGGGTGAGATGTGGAATCTCACTTTTATAAAAGGAAAGGATTAATCAAATAATGGACGGTAGGGCGCTGGGATGGTGATTCATGTGGTTAAGTGTTTTGCTGAATTGGGGCCAATAGGCGACTGGCCCGGACTGCCGTGCTCTAAAGACAATGAGTAGAAATTTCACACAATATTAGGAGTTATATTCCAGAGCCACATGCAGCACAGCTGATAAAGAGAAGCCTAAAGGAGTCTCATGGTTAACAGAAGAGAACAACCAGTTCCCTTCTTTGTTGCAGAATGTTGTTGCGGTATAAAACGCTGCAGTATATTCCCAGTATCTTGACAACCTCCTCTTTTGCTCTCAAGAGAGTGCGGAGTTTAAGGAGCAGACAGGGCTGAGGAACACACACAAACACACAACTGTCTACACTGCCTTCTCCCGCTGCCTGGAAATCCATGCTGCAGAAGCAATCCAGTTTGACACCACTTTAACTGCCACGGCCGAATGCTATGGAATCCCGGGATTCATAGCATCGCCGTTGCACCAGAGCTCTCTGACAGAGAAGGCTAAATGGCTCACAAAACGACAATTCCCAGATTTCCATAGCTTGAAGCCTTGGCAGTTAAAAGCGGTGCCAAACTGGATTATTTCTGCAGTGCAGATGCAGCCAAGGGTGCAAATTCTCCAGTTCTGATGGGCTCCATTTTAGGCAAAAGTAAAGGGCTCTGTGCAAATCTCCAGCTCAGCTATTCAAGTACCCATTTGCTACAATTGGCATGGCTTAATTGATTTGTCATTGCAACTTGCAAAGACTCTCAGGGAAGGAATTGTCTATGTGTTTATTTCCTCCTTTCCTCACAATCACTGAAGTGCCAGGGCTCACCTTCTGCTCTGCTCTGCATCCACCTTTTGGTTTGAAGCAAGTAGGCTAGATTAAATCCCATCTCTCAACACAAGTGAGAAGGAAGAATCCCATCATTTCACCTTGATCTGGAGCCAGCCCCTTTAAGCTAAGATTTCTGTTCTAATTTCCAAAAAGGAAAATGTATTTGTGTGTGTGTGTGTGCGTGTGGTTGAATGACAACCTGTGAGGAACTGAGGTCAGTACTTAATGCATAATATTTAAAAGCATCACCAGGGACCATTCCTAGGTCTCAGGTTTTGGCTCGGAAACCTCAGGGCCTGGATAATTCTGAACTCGCAACCCTCGTTGTTGTTTTTTTTGTGTGTGTTTTTAAATATGCAAGAATTTTCCAATGCAAAAAGGAAACAGTACACACTGTTTGGTTGGAAGGCTTTGCCTTGGAGTCCCCTGCTACGGTGTACTTAGCATAATAGCTAATCTGGCTTTGGCATTCCAAGATGATGATGATGATGATAATGATGATGATGCCTCTGCTCCAGAAGCCATCCTTTATTTAAAATTGTCTTGCTCACTTTGCCTTTATCTATAGCATCTTGGCTCAAGCGCCTGCCAGAGCGAGAAAGATCCGCAGTTGCTTCAGAAGGCCAAGTTGCTGGCTGAGCTGAGTCAGCAGAAGCAGAAATGGCTGAATTTGCACCAGGGTTGTCTTGTACATCGTCCCAGAGCCACGATGGAACGGCCAAAAGCAAAGCAGAGAAAATGACCGGAAGCCCCCAAGTCAGTAGTAGGGTTCCCACGGCAGATAGAAATCCGTGGCAAGAATGGTCTTTGCTAGACAAGGGAGAGATTCAGAGATACCCTCAATAGACGATTGGCTTTTGAAAGCCCTAAATATAATGGAAAGGGACAGATTGACTGTGTATTTAAAAGACAAGACAATTAAAGAGAGGGAAAGATATATGGGAACCGCTAGTGAGATACTGTATGGTAAGATAGTCACATAAAATAATAATAATAAATATAGGTTATCTTTTCAAGGAAATAGCTAATGTGAAAACCGGGAAACGGAAGAAACACGCCGTTTTGGTTGCTGCTGTCAAAATAGATATACATTCTTTTTTAGAAAGAGGTGGAAATGAGGGACAATAACTAACGTCGGGAGAGAAGAACTATTAAGAATGCTGATAAGACTTTAATCCACTATGAATAACATGAAGTCATTGTCAGGGCGGAAGACGGGCTTAAACGAAAATGTATATGAAAGTGATTATATGTGAATGTTTATATGACATGAAATTGACAAGATGTTTTTAAATAAAAAAAGAAATGCGCCACTAGGCCACCCAGCAGGAAATGCAGAGAGAAATATCGCTTGCTGGATTCTCTTTTTTGCTACCTTGATTTAAAGTCCACCCAAGCTATGGTCACTTTAATGGCTAAAAAGAACTCCCTATAGGCAATGTAGTCTCAGTTTCATTCCCTACCATTCAGACTCAGGCAAGAAAAAAAGGAGGCTATAAAGAAACAGGCCGAAAGCTGTCCTATATCTTCCAGGGTACTGCAGAACGAAGCCCGTGTCCCGGTACCTTGCATCATAAATCCATGCTTAATGGCAAAAATTTCTCAATGCAAGAAGCAGTTTTCAGGTTGCTACCTAAGTTTGATCATATAAAATTGCACCGCATTAAACTTTTAAAAGGCACACGTGGACCAAATGCTTATCCATTAGTGCAGCGTATCTGCTGTCATCTTTCAAAATGCTGGGACAAGGGTGCAGATTGACTGTTTCACTCACCGCTTTGGAAGGAATCTTTCCCCATATCAATTTCCCCATATACCATGATAAAGAAAAGGTCGAGAGATGTAGCTCCTCTTCTTTTTAGAAGAAAGTAGAAAATCTAGTCTGAACTGGTTTAAAGAGTGAGACGAGGAGCACTTCCCTGAACTGGCCATGAAGAAAACACAGCAAAGTGTTTGATAGTGAGCAAAAACCATTGGCCCAGCTAGCCCAATATGGCTTATCCTGGCTGGTACCAGCTCTCCTTGTTATTCATGTGATCCTTTTAACTGACAGTGCCTGCTTTTATTTTTATTTTCATTTTCATTTTGCATTTTCCTAGCTGGCATCCTGTTAGTGACATACCCAGAAGTCCATCTTATGTCTGCAAATGTCTTTGGGATGGGAGTGCATTGCAGAGGGAGAATTCACTACCTGCCTGTGCAATTTTCAGTCCTTCCCCAGAGATTTCCCATTCTCTTGCAACCTTCCTACATGATGTCGTGCAGTGGTTCCCAAACTTTGGTCCTCCAGATGTTTTGGACCTCCGCCTCCAGGATTCCTGACTGTTGGCCAACCTGGCTGGAGCTTTTGAGAGTCGGAAGCCCAAAACACCTGAAGGACCAGACTTTAGGAACCACAGATGTAGTGGTCAAGGGAGGGTTGCATTCTGCATTCTGACAGCCAAATGCAGGATGATGCAGGAATCCTCTGAGAATTCCAGAGGAACATGCCAGATTATGCGAACATCGCTGGATATTTTTTTGGCCAGACCCCACCGCCCTTGGCTGGGACTCTCCAACATGGTCTTACTAGGGGTAAGAAAAATACAGAAAAAAAATATTTTTGGAAGTAGACAAACACAGAGTAGTTCCACCTGCTCCATAGTAGTTCCATTATGCTTTGTCTCCTTGGTACGGGAACTTTGTTGCTGTTGTTGTGTGCCTTCAAGTCATTTCCAACATACGGTGACCCTATCATAGGGCTTTCTTGGCCAGGTTCTTCAGAAGGGCCTGCCATTGCCACCCTCTGAGGTGAGAGAGTGTGACTTGACCAAGGTCTCCCAGTGGGTTAATATGGCCAAGTTGGGATTCAAACCCTCCAGAGTCATAGTCCAGTGCTCAAACCACTACATCAGGGGTAGGCAACCTTTTTGAGCCGGGGGCTGGGTTGCTGTCCCTCAGACAATTGGGGGGCCGAAGCACCAAAAATAAATAAATAAATAAATAAAAAATAAAAATTAATGTTTTAAAAAAAATTAAAAAAAATATTCATGCACACTCTCTCAGCCCCAGAAAAGCCATGGCAAAACCTCTGTGGAGATTTTGCCAAGAAAACCCCAAGAACAAGTAATAACAACAATAATAAATATCATCATGGTGGGCGGCGGGGGACGGCGGCGGTGGCGGCTTGGGCCGGTCCAAAGGCCTCGGGGGGCCACATCCGGCCCCCCGGCCTTAGGTTGCCTACCCCTGCACTACATCATGCTGGCTGCGGGAACTTGTCCTCTATTTATTAGATCAACCTGATAGCTCCTGTTCTGCTCAATATTACAAATTAGGAGAGCCCATTCCATCAGTGAGACTGTTCCCAAAGCTCGGGAAAAGTCCCATTTTGGAGCAAGACTGCCAGAATCCCCGAAGTGGCATGGCAGGGTTAAAGTGTGCCACTCCTACTATCCCAGACCTTCCCCTTCCATTTTAAACCACCACCCAGCCTCACTTGGCACTTCGCTTTCAATGTCTCCCTTCCAGACATTTAGTCAAATATTCCTTTTAAAAAAGGATTCCTTTGGGACTTGGCATGAAAGGGAAAGGCCCCGGTGTGCTCATAATGGCTATTGCTACCTTTTTATGTTCACCAAGTTTCAGAAGCTTGTCTAATTAATTTTTTTTAAAAAAAAACACCTTTAATTTAGGAGTTTTTAATTGAAAAATGTCGAACATCTGCAGCTGGTTTCTAACACCTGCGCTTGACATGCCTGTTTTTCATACCTGATTGTCTTGGTTTTCCCGTGCCGATAATGGCAAGGCAGCGGCGGCGGTTTTTGTGAGGTTTGTCTGGCTGAGCCGCTCAAGCGACACACGGTCCTCAGAGGGCATATAATTAACAGAAAACACCAAACGAGACACAAGATTTTTTATATTTTTTACAACCCCCCCCCAAAAAAAGATGATGATAATGGCATCAGTTTGTGGAGGAAGAAAAAAAAGCCCGTAGGGATTCAAGGAAGGGGGGGAGGCTCATCGCGGAGATGTTTCTTCCCTTAAAAGTCAACAATTACAAGTGGAGCCAAGAGCCAGCTCCTAATCTTTGTGGCTTTGACAGGTAAGCAACAACAACAACAACACCAAGTGATGTGATCCAAGCTGGGATCATTCATTTAGAAGATGAATACGTTGTGTTTGTACTCTCATTCTGTGCGGAGGAAAAGAGTGTAATAGGAGCAAAAGGACAAGATTCCTGAGAAATCTGCCCCTTTTGCATGTTGCTTAACCAAAATCAAGTTCCTAGTCCTCCTGGCTGCTGTGGTAGGCTTAGAAATGCGCAAACAGTTCCCTGTGAAGATGGATGCAATGAGACTTCTCAAATGGCTGGGAATGGGGAGACACCTTTGCTATTTTGCTCCAAAGCCATTGTTCCAAAACTTTGGTCCTCCAGATATTTTGGACTTCACCTCCCAGAGGTCCCATCTAGCTTGTCAAGGATTCTGGGAGGTGATGTCCCAAACACCTAGAGCAGGGGTAGGCAACCTTTCCCCTTTAAGGGCCGAGGGACTTCAGCTCCCAGAAGCCTCAGCCATGTTGGCCAATAGTCCCTGTAGGCCAATAGCTCCTGGGATTCTGGGAGCTGAAGTCCCTCGGCCCTTAAAGGGGAAAGGTTGCCTACCCCTGACCTAGAGGATCAAAGTTTTGGGAATCACCAATCTAAGGATGTACCTGGATGCTTCTCTGCTACCTTCTCCTCTCCACCGACTTCTAAATGAGATATGTCACCAACAGGATGCTAAATAAATACTAAAGTTTCCATCCTGTTTTCCTCAAGACAAGGCTGCTCCCCTCCCGTAAACTGGCCACTCCTAGAATGCCTTTCTGTTCATGAAGTCCCATTTTGAGACACCGTCCAATCCAATCCTGACCCCTGGCTGTGCACTGACTCCCTAAAACTGCTGCCATCTTGTTTCCCTGCAGGCCTTCCAATGGTCTACCCCAACATCATGTTCGGAGCATGGAAAAGTCACTGGTTTTTGGCACCATAGCTCTCAAAATCTTCCACTGTCCACACTGGCTAGGAAGCATTCTGGGAGTTGCAATCCCCCCTTCCCCCAAGTAACATTTCCCAGGGTCTGCCAATAATGATAACTTGTGCTTGACATACAGGGTTTTGAGTAAAGCTACATTGGCCATACCACTAAGTAGAGAGAAGCTCTGGCATAGGGGCCAAGGACCTAAGGATGAAGAGGTCAACCATACTGGGACTCAGGCTGCATCTGGACTGCAGAAATAATCCAGTTTGACACCATTTTAACTGCCATGGCTCAGTGCTATGGAATCTTGGGATTTGTAGTTGTGGCACCAGAGCGCTCTGACACGTAAGGCTAAACATTTCACGGAACCAGAAATCCCAGCATGGAGCCTTGGCAATTAAACTGGCATTGAAGGGCATTATTTCTGCAATGCAGATGTAGCCTAGGACTTGGAAGACTCGGCTCCAAATCCCTGCTAGGCTCATTCAGGCTAGTCACTATCTCTCAATCTGAATCTACCTGGCAAGGTTGTTGTGAGGATGAGGTCGGGAGGAGGAGAGCCATGCCTGCTGCCTTGAGCTCATTGGAAGAAAGGACTCCCAATACAGAACTACAAATAAATATCAAGCCTGAACTCTCAGAAGCTGCCCAAATTTAATAATTTTTAAGGGGGGGGGAGGGAATTAGATTTTGTTGTAGCGTGTATATCTTATTGCTGTTAGCCACCCTGATTGATCTCAAAGGGGCGGGATATAAATAAATATTATTATTATTATTATTAAATGGTAAACTGAGGCGATGGTCCTCTGGATATAGCATAAGATATTATTCTTTGGAAAACATGTTCATGCTCAGTCATGCTGAAGGCAGTGGGAAAAGGTGGATTGACTGAAGAGAGTATCATGCTACAGTTTTATACCACTTTAGCATTTGTAGTTTAATGAGGCCTAAGAACTCTCGGCTGAGATTTCTAAATGCCCCTCTCGAAACTGCAAATCCCAGGATTCCACAGGAGGCAGCCCCAGCAGTTAAAGTGGAATGATAGTGCTATAACAGTGTAGTGTGATATTGCAGTGAGTCAAAGAAGCCATGGGTTGGAGTTTGCAAGCAGAGCTGTTAACAATAATAGGGGATCTTGACAGTCTGTCATTCATAGGGCCAACATGACAGCAGACAGCTACTAAAGAACTGGGAAGAGAGAGAGAACATGTCATGTTGGCCTCCCCCAGCCAGATGAGCAGGGGATTCTGGGAGTTATAGTCCATACAATTAAGCTCTGAACATGAGCAGAGTGCGTGGTTTCATCCTGCAACCTGGTGGTCTGCACCTAGTTGAGGTCTTGCTATGTTGAGCATCAGGATCTGAGCAGAAGCTCTAGATCGCAAATAGATCTGTCCAAAAGAAGCGGATCTTGCACCCTGTACCATCATCCTAGCCACGTTTTCTGCCCCTTTCCTCCTCTGGTCACTGACCCGGTCAGCCTGCACAAAGGCTCTGCCTCTTTCTACATCTGTTCACCTTCACCTTCCTGAATCTGGTCTATAATTTCCTCCTATCTTTCCGAGTACATTAAAAAAAATCAATCTAATTATGCAGCAAACATTAATTAAAGTCGAAAGACCACTGGAAAGGGAATTGATCTTAAGGAGCACACTAATCCCCGGTTAGTCGCAAAAATTGGCAAAGCGGCAAGGGATCGAGATTGTGGATTGCAAGGAGAGGTGAAAGAGAGGGAGGGATTTGCAGGTTGACGTTGTGCTTGTTTTCTGGGCAGAATGGAAAGGCTGCTCAGAGAGATTTCCATAATGTCTGCGTTCTTGTATGTGTACGTATACGAGACAGAAAAAGAAGTGAATTCTACTTGTATGGAAAGACAGAGCCAGCATGGTGAAGTGGTTTGAGTGTTGGACTCTGGGACACCCTGGTTCAAATTCCCACTTGGTCCCAGAAACCCTCGGAGTGTCTTTGGGCAAGTCACACTCTCTCAGCCTTACAGGAATAAGTCCCTGATGAGCACTGAGCATTCATTCTTGCCAGTGCCTGAATGCACATCTTCACAGTCGGGCTTTGTTCCCTTTCTGCAACACAGCGACAGATTCATTAAGTTGCAAAAACATGGACTGTGAGGTAGGATCTCAACTGGGGATCCCTGCGGGGATGTCTCAAGATATCTTGATGCCTGAGGCAGAAGGCAAATTACCACCCCACTAGTCCACTTGCGCCATATCCAAGGCTGACCAAATTATTTGCACACAATTCTTTGCATGCCAGTAATTCCAAACCCCACCGTCTTTGTTCCTCCTCCTCCTCCATCCCACTGAGAGTACAAGGATACTACTACCACGATCATGTCATGAGCAATGTGGATACCCTTTCGTGACACCCACCAAAACCATCCGCCTGAAGCTGTTGTCTCACTCCAATGACCCCATGGAGGGGGAGGCCCTGGAGCATGGCTTCCCAAGGCCTAGCAAACAGAGATTGTACCTAGGAAACCAAGGGAGATAATGGCATGTCAGGCTCTCTGTCAAACATGATGAAGAGGGATGTTGGCTGGATAGGAGCCCCCCTCCCTCCTTTTTGCATCTCTGCCCCAGCAGCAAGAGCAAGAAGGAAAGGGTAAGATCAGATGGAAAAGGAGGCCGGGAGTGTGTGCAAGAGAGATGATAATGGGTCCCGGTAGGATTGGAGCATGATTGCCTACTGTGATACTGCAGTCAGACCGGTGTAACTCAAGGCTTTTAGTAAATTAAAGACTTCGCTCCCCGACAGGAGTGCTGCGATACGGATCTACAAGTACAGCGCCAGCCTCCTTCATCCCGCACAAGGCAACTTGTGCGTTGTGCTTCCTGCTTCCTCTGGGTTCCCACTGCAATTATAACAACAGTGCTCCAGCAAAAGCTTGGAAAAATTCCTTTTCAGGGCTCTCCAACTCTCCGACTCTTCCAGGGGATGCAGGGGTTGCTAGGCTCCAAACTCAGAGCCAGGGGGGTGTAATGGCTTGAGCATTGGACTAGGACTCTGGAAACCAGGGCTTGAATCCTGGCTCAGCCATATAAACCTGCTGGGTGACCTGATACAAGTCACTCTCTCTCAGCCTCAGAGGATAGCAATGGCAAAAACTCCTGAAGCTAGCAACAACAACAGGTTGAGGGGTCATCCAAGAAGCCTCCTTTGCCAAGTGGCCATGAGAAGTGATTGCCCAGGAAGCCTCTTGATACAGAATGAGTTTTTTGGTATGGCAGCAGAAAATGGCAGGGACTTTTTTATGCTGGCACCTTAGGACCTGAGCAAAGGAGCTGGGGAAAGAGAGTCAAAGATTTTGGGAAACCAGGACATCAGGAAGGGACTAGCCAATGAACCCAGTGCATAAACATCCCATTTGTTGTTGTGGGTGCCTTGCAGTAGTTTCTGACTTATGGCAAATCTATCCTTACGCCCTTGTTAAAAAGAGGAATAGATAAAGCTGGGAAGGAGTACAGAATGATCAGCTGCTCCATGAAGAAAGCCTCCATTTTGGGCAGCTTTTCGGCTCAGAAAAGAAAAATTGGCCTAGGAGCAGGAAAGTGAAAAGCATTTGCAAAGTTTCTCAGTCCTGAGAAGTGTTTATTCACATTGAGAGAGTCCTATCACCAGCCTCTGTCTGCGTTCTCAACTCCAACACAAGATTGAGAGAGCAAGGGCACGGGTCAAGCATTTCTGTTGTTTGCTGAGAAAAGTTACTGTGCAAAACTACTATCCTATCCCTGTGTAAAGCAAGCCACAACCAGACACACAAATGCAGAGGATGCACTGAAGGACCGACCACCTAACTGATGAAAATGGTTCAGGCAACCAAATGGATACATCTAATTTTTTAAAGCCCTTGCAACAGATTATGGCTTTGCATAACTGTGCACTGCATCTCACAGCCAGGGAGAACAAGATCACAGTTTGTTGTTCTCGCATGTGAGAAGGCAACAAGGGAGGATTTACAAGGCTACCTGGCCAGAAGAAGAGAGGAGGCTTTCTAGGCATGTGCTTGAAAGCATGTGTGCTTAGCGTAACGTGGCATTTGACCTTCCCTTAAGCCATTCCCCCACGGCTCAGCAAAGCTGTGGGAATCCCCGTTCGGAAGCCCTTCCCAAAATAGAGCATCGCCGCCAACTCTCCAGCTGGGTTCCTCAGCTTCTCATGGAGGCATCTGGGGCCACAGAAAAGCTGGCAACCAGAATCCTCTGTAATGTGTAAGGAATGCAGCGTATGTACATGTGTCTGTGCCTTCGCTGGCACATAATTCACACCACAACTCTGTGTAACCAAGAAACAAACGTGCTCCACAAACAGAACTTGGGAACATTTTTTTCCAGACTCCATTTTCCAGAATCCATGGGGATTCTGGGCACCGTAGTCCTCAAAAGCAACACAGTCTCTTTTACATTGTCTAATTTTTCAGATGTCTGAAAAGGCCCTTTACCTCTGACACCCTTAAAAACCTCTGCGTAGCTTACACATGCCAGAACAATAATGCCTTGTTGGTTCCCATCCAGTGTGTGACAACTGCCCTTTCTTCTATTGCATTTCTGCAAATGCATTTCACGCCTTTCATGATGTCTCCCCTCGCCACTAGCATATAACTTCATTTATACTGAGGTTTGTCTATCGCTCTGCATCAGTACAATATTAAGAGGGGGTGATTTCAATCCACCAAAGTTCACGTGAAAATAAATAAATAGACTGGTCTCAAAGGTGCTACCGCTCCTGCCTTATTACCTTTATTTTTATATTGAAACTGATGACCAACAGCTATCTTCTTGCAAATGTTTTTTTTTTTTTGCAAGAAAAGGAAATCCAACACTATCTGAATGAGCTTTCATCCTAGATCTACCGCACCATGTTGTAAGTCCTAGATTTGCACCAAGTCCTAGATCTATTGCACTACTACTCAAGATGTCACATCAAAACCTACATGGACGTAAGTGCTAGAAGAGAAGGAGAAGGACTAATTATTATCCTGGTTTTAAGATTATCAGCACCATGAACAAGAAGGTGATTTTGTCATTCGCGTAACACTTTAGCTGGCTGTAAATGCTTCTTCGCCTTGTTCGACTTTAGAATGGCTTTGTAAGTTTAGCGGGTGCTGCTACTTCTACTGTTAGGGGTTGGGAGAGGGGTTAATGGAGAGGGCTTATGGGCAACTTAGCGAATTCATGACTGATCAAGAGAGATTGGACCCAACGCTAATTCCAATGGTCCCCAAATGAGACATAAAATAATTCATTCACGGTGCTGTCTTCAAAATCTAAGTTGTTCATGAATAAATAATAACCCCTTAGTCTCAGAGCCATAATCTATATTTAATTAAGAAAATGACTAAACAGCTAGATTTATTTTTTTAAAGAAGAGGAGGAGGAGGAAGAGAGAGAAGGAAACTAGTGGAGTGGCCTGGGATTGATTGGCACACACTACCAATAATGTTACACCCATAAAATGGAGTCACAGTTGTCACAATCATAATCACTAAGACGCCACAGAGTTACTTCAGACATATCTAACAGCCAACCCACAAGGGACACCTGGCAACTTTTATTCAAAGACGTATTTTTAAAGAGTTAAGCCCTTGGAGACTTTGGCCTAGATGGATGAACCTCTCAGGTTCATTTTCCTCCACATTCCACTTTTTCAAAAAAAAAATAAAAAAAATAAAAAAAATAAAGTTCTTTCTATTTTGATAGGGGAGAAATTTGCAAATTACCAATAGCGGGATTCAAGCTTTACAACTCTGCTCCTTGATATACTGTACGGTAACAACTTTCAGTTGGAACGCTTTGGGTTATAAATAGGATCTCCTATTTTCCATTGCAAAGCCCTAGCCAACACTACCAAAAGTCAGGCGAACAATAGGTGTTTCATCACCACTGAGATCCATTATTATTATTATTATTACCAAAAGGAGCTCCTCGATATTTTCCCCTTCAATTATTCCCAGGCTTCACGAGCCGTCGACATGTCAGTTATGAGATTCAGCATGGCGTGAGGCTGACAGGTGTGGGTGGACTTGGAAGCCAGATGTTGGACCGCCATTTGCTACGGCTAAAGGCGATTGAACTGGCAAATGTGGGTGTATCCGTGTGTGTATAAGAGCGAGAGAGAAAGGGAGATTTCTCTCTTTTCAGCAATAACAAGGGGAAACTTTAATCCATATAGGTTTTCCCCCATGATCAAAATGGATTACTTTACAGAACTATCCACACATTCCAAGGCTGCATGCCACTGATTTCCCAAAACATTGCCGACAGTGCCAAAAAGCATGTTTCAGCTGTTTTTTTGCAGCCCTCAACTGCAAAAAATGGCCAGTCGCCCTTGCTTTCAGTTGGCTTTGTTTGCCCTTGCTCTCAATTGGCTTACCTTCCCCATGCTCTCAATTGGCTTTGCTTGTCCTTGCTCTCAATTGGCTTTGCTTGCCCTTGCTCTCAATTGGCTTCCCTTCCCCGTGCTCTCAGTTGGCTTTCCTCAGAACCAAAAAAAATTCCCCACCTGAAGGAAGCTAAATCTGTCTTGGAATGGCACTTGGAATGGAACCCCAAGCAGACCAACATGCAAAGAAATGATTTAAGCCAAACCGAATAACTAGAGTTGGCAAAAAGCCAGGAAATATGGGAGTTTTCTGTGGAGTGAATGCCCTTTCATTTCACCCTAAAGTTCCTGAATGGCCAAGTACAGTGGGCCCTTGGTATCCGCTGGGGTTTGGTTCCAGGACTGCCTGTGGATATTAAGGGATATCAAATCCTCTGATATACAGTAGGTTAGTAAAATGGCATCCCTTATATAAAATGGCAAAATCAAAGTTTCCTTTTAGGAATTTATATTTTTAAAATGATTTTCAAGCTGTGGCTACTTGAATCCATGGATTTAAAAAAAAAAAAATCTGTGGATACAGAGGGCTGACTGTAACTGCAGGAACCGAGAAAGTGGAGATGAAGCCAGAGAAATCCAAGGGGACATGTCTTCCTGGCATCTTGACTGGTGCCTTCAAGCGACACTGCCATTATGGAAGGACGGGTGTGCTGGCATGAAATTGTGACTGACAGTGACAGAAGGCGGCTTTGAGGCACGGAAAGGGAAGGAATCCTCTCACCCGCTTGGAGTTCTGAGTGACACCGACTGATGGGATATGGCTGTGAGGAGCCTCATCCATACACAGCGACAATTGGCATCAATGGGCTCCATTGCAAGGAAACAGGCCCTCCTTCATGACAGCAATGGACCCAGTGGGGAGTAGGCCTGATCTCAGGGCCTGGTCCGGAGTCTCCAATTTTCATGGGTCATCTCCAGGTGGAAGATAACTGTGCAAAACCTCCAGGTTTGGAAGGCTCAGCTCCATGCAAGAGGAAAGGGCTGAGTGCACACATCCCCACTTCAGCTATTAAAGTTGCAGCTGAAAACCCCATTTGCTTGTCCCATCCTCACTATGACATCCCTTCACATATTTAAACATGGTCCTGAGTCTTTGGTCTCATCCAACTAGTCTCTTCCTATATTCTCAGTCCTATGGTCTGATAGGTTCTGTGAAATGAGACCATGAAACCTGGTGGGCCCAACTTCTTACCAAAGCAACCTTGCCCCTTGAGCATCATATTCTACTAAGACTAGCCATTGGTCCATCTTGCCCAGTACTGTCTACTCTGGAAGGCAGTACTTCTCCAGGATCTCAGGAAGGACGTGGGCTTCCTAGTGGCCTTCTCTGTTTTCTTCTAAACTGGTGATGTTGGGCACTGAAGCTGGGACTTCTGCGACTGAACTATAGCTCTCTCTTTCATACTCATGTCAACAGTCTTGCTAAATGTACTCCATAGAACTAAATGGGTTGCACTGACAAGTCCACACCATGGGTAAGCCCACTGAAACAAACAAGACTTGGAAGGGCTTCATTCTGGGTGTTTGGTTGAGTCCTGAGTGTAAATGAGAGAGAAAGAAAGAGAGTGAGAGAGAGAGGAATGGGATCTGCAGCGAGAGGAGAAATAAAAAGGGAAATCATTTTGTGGCGATGGTACCATGCAGTGATGCTGTGCCTTTTGCCTCCTGGCAAGCAGCTATCCATAAATCAACAGAGAAGGAACTCTTTTTAATGAAGGATTTGGAGGCTGGTCCTTAGAAAATTGCTCAAGGGGGTATTAATAAGGGGAACAAGCTCGGAGCAGCTCCAAGTGAATTGGCTCCATGCTCTCGGGGATGTGGGGAATGTTTCATTGTCAGCAAAAATAGCCTTTGATTGCTAGGAAGTTCACAAAAGTGGGAGAGAGTTGATCCTCAGGAACTGCGGACTCAAGACACAAAATGATCCGAGCCTGGATCCATTTCCAAAGCCACAAAGGCAATTTTCTACTGCATCTCTCATGTGCTGCTACATGTCTCACGTTCTTTTAATAGCTGGAAAGTTCTCTTAACCATCTTTGCCCTTATTGTCCTTTATACCTGGGACTGCTCTCCAGAACCAGAGCTCAAGAAAGTCACCTTTTTGAACTACAGCTCCCAGAATCCTGACATTCTGGGAGTTACAGTCCAAAAAAAATAAAAATAAAATAAACTTCCTCCAAAGCGCTGGTTTTCATGGCACAATTGGATGTTTTTCTTTGTGTTGCTTGCTTCTTTTCCCAGGATGATTTTCAAAACTGTTATATATTTTTGGGTATTTGACTATAACTGACCAAATCCCCTAGCTGGCATGGATCCTGCGAGGTATCACCTAAAATCATACCATTTCCAATCTGTGACAAGAGCCACCTCAGTGGCAATGCTTCCTTCCTTCCTTCCTTCCTTCCTTCCTTCCTTCCTTCCTTCTTTCCTGTGACAAGAGCCACCTTGATGGCAATGTTTCATTCCTTCCTTTTCTTTCCTTCTTCTTGAAAACCCTCTTTGTCTAACAAAGTGTTCAGATGAACCAATGGTTCTCAGCTCCAATAGAAGCAAACCCAAGGTTTTTGTGGCCTGAAGCAAACAGGGAATGGATGGAATTGACTTAAGTGTTGACATCAAATTCCCAATTGGTCCTAAAGGCACCAGATCCTAACTGGTCTTGGAAGCTAAACAGGGTTAATCATGGGTAGTACTTGGATGGGAGACCACCAACGAATGCCAGATGTTGTAGGCTGTATTTCAAAAAAGGAAGTGGTAAAACCACCTCTGAATTTGTTGTTGTTAACTGCCCTAGAGTCAATCTCAACTCATGGCGGCCCTATGGATGAAACCTCTCCAAGACCCTCTGTTTTCTACTGCTCTGCTTAATTCCTGCAACTCCTTAATATTCATGTACTCCTTCATAGAGTCCCTCCATCTGTCCTGTGGCCTTCTTCTCTTCCTCCTTCCCTCCACCTTTCCCAGCATTATTGTCTTTTCCAAAGAGTCCTCTCTTCTCATGATGTGTCTGAAGTATGACCACTGAATACTCCTTGCCTAAGAAAACCCTATGAAATTCATGGGGTCGCCATAACTCAACAGGTGATTGGAAAGCCCCCCCCCCCCCCCACACACACACACACATTTAAATTGGCCAGCAATCTGGAAAACTCCAAGAGACCTTGCATCCACAAATCCCTGTTTAGTAAATGGATGCAAATTTGATTAATTTTATGAGAACCATGTCTGTTTCTGTTAAACAGCTTTCCAGGGGCTGGGAGACCATGTCTTAGGAGGCAAGGCTGAAGGAGGTAAGTATATTTAGAGTTAGATCAGAAGCACACAGACACAATTTGAACCGTCAGTTCATGTCTTACCCTCTGTAGGAAGAAGAAAGAGATTGGCTTCCCACATCCTTGCCTAAGAAAACCCTATGAAATTCATGGGGTTGCCATAAGTCAACAGGCAACTTGGAGGCACATAAGTACCTCTCATGTTGGGGATGAGCAACTGGATTCAAGCAGTAGTAAAGACCCACATCCACAATTACAAAAATCATAAATGTCTACTGAAAAGCAGCCTAAATGCATAGCAGAAGCATAATCAAATGCATATGTTTATTCCCTGAAAGCTTGTACAAACAGACCTGTTTTCATCTGGCCCCTGAGAGTCAGGAGAGCATGAGGCAACCTTCTAGTCAACCTTCATTGCTGTGGTCAGTAAACAACAATAGACAACTGGTATCCATTCACTCTGCCCAATTATAGTGCTACGATTCCAGTTTAACTGCCATGGCAACACCTTATGGACTCCTGGCATTTAGGAAGGGGGCATTTAGAATTCTCAAACAGTGAAAATGTCTAGTGCCACAGCAAACTACAGATTCCAGGATTTCATAGGATGTTTCCATAGCTGTTGGAATTGTAGTGTGGAAGGGCTCCTGATCTCTCAATTCCTCTTTTATCAGACCAGAGAGGGAAGACCATCTAAGGACCCAAGTCAGGGTATGCGGCATAGGCTGTTTTGCCTTCTAGAAGAAGGGAATCACTGAGGAGGAGGGCATTTTGGAGGAACGGGTCAAAAACTGCCACCACCATCCTCCCCTGCCCAATGGTAGGGCCAGCACTCCTCTGGCACCTCCCAATGCTGATACACTTTGCAACGTCAGGTTTGCTTTCCCCTAAATCCATCCCTGCTCATGCATTGATCCTTCCTGAATCACTGATGATCTGCCAGTATAGTTTAAAGCAAGTGATGAATTGATTAATCAGTTAAAACAGATGGTTCCCCCCCCCCCCGCCCCTCAGCCTTGAGTTCATTCATCACGGACTGACCACGCTGTGATATTGCCTTGCTTCTATTGCATAAGTATGAAATATTTTAGATGGCATATTGCCAAGACGGCTTCTTTTCAATACAGTTATGGTGCCGGTTCTGCATTTTGCTGGGCACAATGCCGTCAAGAGCCCCACAACCTCTGGAGGATTCCCCCAGTTTCCCCCCTGTCCCTTAGAGTTTCCTTTCTAATCCTGCCAGATGTAAAGGGGCACATTTTTGCATTTGCCCATCTTCACCCATTAAAAGCCTCATGCATATTCGAGACTTTTAATCAGGCCAGAGAATTGCCTTTTAAACGCGGCTTCTCTGCACCTGAGTGCCTGGGTGCCTGCATGTTTCTGAAACCTCCCATCTTTCCCAAGAGTTGGATGCCTCCGGTGCTTTGCCTGCCATCCATCCATCAAATGGTTTTGAAATAATGGGGACCTTTTGGAATTCTGTGAATATGGATTAGGTGGAAGTTGGCCAGCAACCTCCCTCTCCCATCCCAATTGGATTCTCTTCCTTTAAAAAGAAGAATTTGATCTGGATGATCTTTCCATACAGCTGTAGAGTGTTACAACAGAATTTGCACAAGTGGTTGGTTTTAGAAGCCAAGTGCCCACCGGCGATCCCCACTTACTAGTCAGCAGCCACTGGGATCAATAAGGATCTGTTCCCTTGTCAATTGAGAAGCAGCTAACTGATGTTCCCATTCCTGTTCCCATCTCGGTTGCAAGAGGCAGAAGCAAGATCCCTGTTGTGATCCCCTCTCAAGCTGGAGATCACTCGCATGAAGGGGTGGATGGGAATGTCAGTCAAATGCTTTCCGATAAAACGAGAACAGACCCCCATCCATTGCATTGCCTACTGCCTGGTCAGTAGGGATTGAGGAACTTTTACTGTCCCTTGCTGTTGTTAACCATCCTCGAGTCGATCCCAGTTCATGACAACCCTGTGGATTAGACATCTCCAAGACTCCCTATCTTCCACCGCTCTGCTTAGGTCCTGCAAATTCATGCCCATGATCTCCTTAATAGAGTCCACCCATCTAGCATGCAGCCTTCCTCTCTTTCTACATCCCTCCCCCTTTCCTAGCAATATTGTCTTTTCCAGTGATTCATGTGTTCTCATGATGTGACCAAAGTATGACAACCTCAACTTTATCATCTTAGCTTCCAGGGAGAGTTCAGGGTTGATCTGTTCTAGGACTCATTTGTTTGACTTTCTGGCCATCCACGGTGTCCGCAGCATTTTTCTCCAGCACCACATCTCAAATGAATTGATTTTCTTTCCATTTTCCTCACTGTCCAGTTCTTGCATCTGTACATGGTAACAGGGAAAACAATGGCTTGTACGATTCTAACTTTCATGCTCATTTGTCTATCTTTACATTTTAGGATCTTTTCTAATTCTGATTCCTTACATATCCCCTAAAGTAGGGACTACATAGGGATCATGAATATGTAACAGTCATGAGTGCATAATTCTAGGTTATGCATTCATAACTGCCATCTAGGATTCCAGCTCACGATAATGATAATGATAATGATCTTGATAATAATAATAATAATAGATTCATTGTCTCTGCGAAAAGAAAACAACATTGCTCGTTCCAGTAACGAAGGGTGCTTTTGGAGCAAGAACAAATGGACTGGCAAAACATATGAAGAAAAATTCCAACGACAGGATCACAAGAGCACAACTACTACAAAAACCACAACACTGCTTGGAATGTGCCACATTATTTAAAAGTACCAATTCCTAGATCCTTGGTTAGAATCAGAATCACTTGTGGTCCAAAACTCTAGCCAACAACACCTGATAGACTGTGGGTGCATCTACACTATAGAAATAATGCAGTTTGACACCACTTTAATCGCCATGGCCCCATCCCACAGAGTCCTGGGATTTGTAGTTTGGTGAGGCACCAGGACTCTTGGGCAGAGGAGGCTAAAGGCCTTGTAAAACTACAAATCCCTGGATTCCATAGGATGGCGCTACAGCACTTTATTTATATAAGTGCATTATTTCTACCGTGTCGAGGCACCCTATGAAACCAATACAGCACCAACAATGCTGTAGTAGTCAAAGCAACTACAACCATTTTGTTACTAGGATCTTCAAATAATAATAATAATAATAATAAAATTTATTTATATCCCACCCCTTTGAGATCAATCGGGGTGGCTAACAACAATCAAATATAACATACAAAAGTAAAATCTGAATCCCTCCCCCCCCCTTAAAAAGTTATTATTAATATACAGGGGTGTGCAAATGGCATCTCATAACAGGCGAAGCGGATCAAGGAAATCCTCCATTTGAGTAATTCATGCTGGTTAAGGCAGAGAGAGAAAGAGTAATGACCTCCTGCACCTTCCCACACTAAACTCTGAAAGGATGAAATTACGTTCCAACCTCAGTGCCTGTCCAAGCGGCAAGTGCTTCGTCGTCCCTAAAATGAGGAGGAAACAGATCCAATAATATTCCTCACTCAGATACTTAATATCTTATCTTTTCCCGCTCGTTACAGACCAGAATCCGATGTAGCTGTCACCAGGAGACCCAAATTTATTCCGTCCTTCCATCATGGCACACGTTATCACCCCATGCTGCTGACAGGCAATAGCCAGTTCCCTACAATCTTTTCAAACATCAGAAAATCCAGCCTCGGGAGTTTGCGGTATCAAAAGCAGACCTCTTTACTGAAGGCATTTTTTTTTGGGTGGGGACACAGCCATTTTTTAGAAATTGGTACCACTCTCCAATCCACTTTGGGTGTAAGTATGAACTTTTAAAGGAGCTACTATCATACAAACACTA
Source organism: Phrynosoma blainvillii (assembly GCA_026167975.1). Taxonomy (NCBI): domain Eukaryota; kingdom Metazoa; phylum Chordata; class Lepidosauria; order Squamata; family Phrynosomatidae; genus Phrynosoma; species Phrynosoma blainvillii. The sequence goes on from JANUYF010000012.1 coordinate 20,555,421, forward strand.
GGTTTGGAACTGGAAGAAAACGGAGTGAAGATTGGAGGAAGGAATATCAACAATCTAAGATATGTAGATGACACCATCCTACTAGTGGAAAACAACATAACTTCGAACAAAGATTGCTGCTGATTTCCATGTTGGTAGAGTCAATGAATCCATTTTTGGGTTTAAGTCTGAACTTTTAAAGTAGCTACTATCATATGAATAACAAGTTTAGAATTAGAAGGAGGAGGAGTGAAGACTGGAGGAAGGAACATCAACAATCTAAGATACGCAGACGACACCATAATACTAGCAGAAAACAACATAGATTTTGAACAAAGATCGGTACTGATTTCCATATTGGTAGAGTCAGTGAATCCACCTTGGGTTTAAGTCTGAATTTTTAAAGGATTTACTATCATACAGACAGCAGGTTTAGAATCAGGAGGAGGAGGAGGAATGAAGATCGGAGGAAGGAGCATTAACAATCTACGATATGCAGATGATACCATATTACTAGCAGAAAACAGCATAGACTTGGAACAATTACTAAGGAAAGTAAAAGAAGTGCAAAGGCAGGCTTACCGCTGAACATAAAGAACATGTATGCAAAAGCTGGTCAGTTAATGTAGAATAAACTTGATGATGATAAAGAAAACAAAAATAGTAACCACAGAGGATCTACATAAATTCAACCTAGACAATGAGGAAATTGAAATAGTTGAAGCGTTCCCATACCTTGGATCAAACATCGATCAGAATGGAGACTACAGTCAAGAAATCAGAAGACTAGGGATGGGAAGGGCAGTTATCTAGAAAACTCCAAGAGACCCTGACTGCATTCATAAATGCCTGTTTAGCAAATGGATGCAAATTTGATTAATTTTCTGAGAACCACGGCTGTCTCTGTTTGACAGCTTTTGAGGGACCAGGAGACCATGTCTTAGGAGGAAAAGTTGAAGGAGGTAAATATATTTAGAGTCAAATCAGAGGCAACATGTAGCCAGATATCTGAAGGGCTGGTGTCTGAATATGTGGAGCAAATCTCTTCCCTCCTCCTCCGCAGGGTAAGACTTTAACTGACAGGCTCAAATTGTGTCTGATTTGACTCTAAATATACTTACCTCCTTCAGCCTTTCCTCCTAAGACATGGTCTCCCAGCCCCTCGAAAGCTGTTGAACAGAAACAGACATGGTTCTCCAAAAAAATAATCAAATTTACATCCATCTGCTAAACAAGGGTTTTGGGATGCAGGTTCTCTTGGAGATTTCTGGATTGCTGATCAATTTAAAGCTCAGAATATATGTAGAATGAATGTGAGTGTATGCCTTCAAATCACCTGTTGACTTATGGCACACACACACACACACACACACACCATGAAATTCATAGGGTTTTCCTAGGCAAGGGATACACACCGAGATAGGTTTGCCAATTCCTTTCTCTGAAATGTAAGCCTACAATGCAGGTCTTCGCTGATGGTTTCCCATCCAAGTACTACCCACGGCTGATCCTGCTTGGCTTCCAAGGCCAGGCGGGATCTGCTGCTGCCTTTAGGGTATTTAGGCCCATAGGTTCAAATTGCCAGGGGGAAAAGAGAAAAAGAAGCTGGGATTTGGGATTAATATTCTGAAGAACTTTTTGATGGTATGAGCTGTTTGACAGTGGAAGAGGTTGCCTCAGAAAATGATGGCAAAAATTCATCCACCCCCAGACCTTCACATCTACAGACAGCACTTTTAAGCATGTAAAAATGTTATTGGGGGGGGGGGGGTAGCTTGTTTTTAAGAAGAATCTCACTTCTTGAAGCTTCCAGGAGGAACAATTCTACTTCAAAAGTCACTCTAATGTCCCCTGTTTATACTTGTTCCTCCACATTTGCTGGGTTTAGGGGCACAGGACCCTTGTGAATGTGGAAAAATTGCAAATAAAAAAGACCACTATGGTTTTACATGAGAGAACACCTTTCTAGGAATCTCTAGGTCCTCCAGTGCAACTCTGTGGTCAACATTGACCCTAGAATTGCGCTGGAGGAGCTACAAATGCCTAGCGGAGTGTTCTCTCTAGGAATCTCTAGGTCCTTCAGTGCAACTTTTGCTTAAAGTTGACCATAGAGTTGCGCTGGAGGACCTAGATATTGCTAGAGAGAATGTATTAATAAAATCCGTGAATAGTCAAATCTGCAAAAGTCAAAGTCGCAAATGTGGAGGAAGGAGTGTACATGTAAACACATGGCACTTTTGTTTCCGCTATTGATAGTAGCCAAAGTGGGCTATAGCTCCTGGCGGATGCTCTCAACCACACCAAAGTGTCTTATCACTGCTGCAACAGATTACCAACCTCTCCGGTGCGGTCAGACTAAATGATCATTGAGGTTCCTTTCAACTCTCTTATTCACTCCGATGGGCATTAGGGTAAGGAGGTTCCCTTCTCACAGTGGGATTTAGATCCTGGGCATGGGCTCTGGTTAGCAACTGAGCATCCGAAATGGGCAACTCAGGCCGAGACAAGAGACAATTTCCAGGGATTTGTGACATTGCAGTTCCGTTCAGAAACCATCTCCATGGAGCGCTTTGTGCCTAAGGCTGCTTTTTCTTTCTTTTCTTTTTTTAACAAAAGTTATTTTGTGGGTTATCCTCCCTCCCCTTGCAAAACAATAAAGAGAGGAATGAAACTTGAGGATTTATTAATTGTATTTAGCTAAGTGTCCATTAAAATTGTAAAGGGCTAAGGGGGAAAATGTCTCTCCTTGGGCCTTTGGCCTCCCTGTCTCTATTTCCTCTGCTCTTCAGCTCTCTTTTCCTCACCTCTCTACTCCGACTGCCAATCATGGCCCTTGGTGTTTCCGCTTTGCCTTGCCTTGCCTTGCCTCGTCTCTCTCTTTTTCCCTCTCTCTATTCCCTCCACACTCAATGACCCACTTTAACTGTCAGATTTACAGTCGAGCAGTTCACCGGCGGGGAGAAATAGGGATTCGCAGAATAAATTTTACAGAGCAAAGGGAGCCAGCTGCAGAGGCATGAGCTGGAACTGTGCATGGATGTTTATATGTGTGTGTGTGTGTATATATGTGTGTGTGAGAGAGAGGGAGAGAGAGAGAAAGACAAAGACACACACATATATATGCAGAGATCCAAATCAAAAGACAGCAAGCAAGGACAGGGAAGGCAAGCCAGAAAATGAAAGGTGTATGGAGCCAAGGAAGGCAAGGCAGGAGAAAAACGACAGGCAAAAATGATAGGGAAGTCTAGAACAAATCTGGGAGCAGCTCACCTTGGGCAGCATCACCCCAAAGGGCAGAAGAAAAAGAGAAAAGCTCAACCCATGGAGCTATTAGGTAAAAGAAGCTCTGACACTGATGGTGTTGTTGCGGTGGTGTGCCTTCAAGCCATTTCTGATTTATGAGGACCCCAAGGAGGACCTATCATGGGATCTTCTTGGCAAGATTTGTTTCAAGAGGTTTGCCATTGCCTCCCCCTGAAGCTGAGAGAGTATGACTTGACCATCATGGCTGAGCTGGGATTCAAACTCTGTCTCCAGAGTCATAATCCAACATTCAATTCACTGCGCCACACTATGATAGTTTTCTATTGGGAGACAATAAAGGTGTGTGCAACTGTAGTCCTTCCAGATCTTCCCAGTGGCCCTATAGTGACTAAAGGCGGGGTGGTGAATCTGTTCCGGGCTGAAGTTCAAATTTTAAAGGAACTATCCAAAGCACTGCAATCTGCTTTCCTCCAAAGAGAAGGAGGTGCTTTGGCACCTTTAAAACTGGAAGAAATACCGGGAGCGGGTCCACAGTTCCACTGACATGGAGGTTACTATATGTGATAAGTGGGAAGGAAAGGAGAAAAAGCAAGTCTACACACTATGTATTGCTTAGGTCTCAGGGCTGAGCATGGTTTGAGTGTCGGATTAAGACTCTGGAGACTAGGGTTTGAATCCCCACATGGCCATGGAAACCCACCTTGGCCAAGTCCTCATCCAACAATCCCAACAGGAAAGTCTCTGGCTTCCACTGAATTTTTCTCTTGAAGATCTCTTCTAGCATTTTGGGTATCACAGTCCAATATTTCTGTCCACTGTTTGTCTTAATTTTAGCTGGACAATGTACACCTCACCAAAGCAGATTCCTCTCCTTTGCTCCGCTGATGAGATTGGTCTGTGTCTGTCATTTCTCTTTCTTCCTCATGCCTGCGGCTATTCTAGATGCCCACCTGGCCAAGTTGTGCCTAGTCAACCAACTGTCCCCATCGCTCAGGTGGAGCTGGCAGAAAAAAGCCTTCCTATATCACGTTCAACTCTCCATTGGGTCCTTGCAATCTTTCTGGGCAACCTAAGGATCTAAGATCGAAACAGGTCAGACTGAAGGTCACAAGTAGGGAAAATGCCAGCCTGAAGAATCCCTTGTATCTTTCCTCTTGATCCTTTTTGGCATACAATCATTTAACGGTTCACGTTTGGCTTTCCATCCATTTGCTCTGGTGGCAAATGTCAACTACTTCTGGCCCAGGGGAGAAGCCAAGTCCTTCCTTGCCCAGGGAGAAGTCCCTTCCCTATCACACTGTACAACAAGTCTAGAGAGAACTGCTATGAATATTTAAGGTTTTTTTTCCCCCTGACAATAGGAGACAGGCTGGGAAAACACTTAGCCGGGCAAGGTCGGGTGGAATGTCACAGCAAAAGCAAAAAGCAACATCACAATTCAGTTTCATTCCTAAAAACTTTGGGTAATTCAAGGAAGAAATGGTGGTTATTAACTTCCAGCAAGTCAGCTTCTATTTATTGTTGTTGTTTGTGGAGGTGTGCCTTCAAGTCGTTTCTGACTTTTGGTGCCCTTATCATGGGGCTTTCCTGGCAAGTTTCTTCAGAGGGGGTTTGCCATTGCCATCCTCTGAGGCTGAGAGAGGGTGACTTGCTCAAGGTCAGCCAGTGGGTTTAATGGCCAAGCAAGCAATCGAACCCTGGTCTCCAGAGTCCAATGCTCAAGCCATTATGCCATGTTGACAGGTTATGATGACCCTTTAAATGAGAGACTTCCAAGGCCTCCAAGACGTTAATGGCCCAACTCATTTCTTGCAAACTCAGGGCTGCTGTGGCATCCTTGACTGAGACTGTCCACCTGTAACATGGTTCCCACTTTATTGAGCATTATAGTCTGTCCTAATGAGTCATTTTGTCTCATGATATATCCAAATCATGATACCCTTCATTTGTTCATTTTGGCTTCTAGGGAGAGTTCAGATCTCATTTGCTCCTGGACTAATTTATTCATCTTTTTGGGGGAGCCAGCATGGCGTAGTGGTTTGACTATGGACTATGACTCTGGAGACCTGGGTTTGATTTCCAGCTCAGCCATGGAAACCCAGTGGGTGACCTTGGTCAAGTCACACTCTCTCAGCCTCAGGGGAAGGCAAGAGCAAATCTCCTCTGAACAATTCTTGCCAACGAAACCCCAGGATAGGGTTGCCTTAGGGTCGCCATACATCGGAAATGAGTTGAAGGCACGAAACAAGACATCCACAGTATCTGTAGAAATCTCATCCCCCAGTAGGACATTTCAAATGATTTGATCCTCTTCCTGTCCACTTTCCTCAGAGTCCAGCTTCCATAATCATACATAGAAAAAGGAAGGAAATGCCACCCCCTAAAACAACTGGCAACACTTTGGGCTTCTGGATCTTTTCTGTATACCTCCCACCAGCTAAAAGGAGGTAGGGTTTTTTGGGTATTTTGGTACTCTTTGTACGTTTGTACTCTTTGTAGTCCAAAGAGTGGCATGATGTGGCTCCCACATCAAGGCAGATATTTGGGGAACAGTGGCGTCACCCCTCTATAGGGTGTCATCTGGTGTGGTCTGTACCTTCTGAACTCCCCTTATGACACCCCTGCTTTGGAGCAGTTTTGAAGAGTTGCAAGAAACATCACCTTGAATTAGGTTCAGCACCTTCTTTGCACCATAATAGCCTCCGGCTACCACTGAGTCCAAAACCTCTAAAGGGGCAAAGAGTCTCCAACCAGAACTACACAGAACCTGGTTCTAAGCACTCAGAGTTTGCATGCTATCTCCCATGCAGAAAGTCCCAGATTTCAAATATTTAGTGAAACTTGCTAGGACACTGCAGTGAGACTGTTCTCTTGGGAAGAAGGGTGAGCTGCAAGCCCCGATTCCATCTCCCGTCGCAACCAGTAACACACAAGCTAGCGATGGTGCCGAGGCCGGCTAAGTTTCACATGCAAATGGTGATTGCTTTTTGAATCACCCCCAGACATAAAAACAAATCGAGATTCTCAAAGGTGCCAAATTGGAAAGTGATGAATGGCAGGAGGATCTGAAAAAATGCAAATGTTTCACGAGCTGAAAATACCCCATTAGGATCTGTGAACAAAGAGAAGAGGACACTTCACCACTGATTCCCATTTGCCCTTCGAGTGTACAGAGACTATATTTAAGAGGAACAGAGGGTGGTTTTGTTGTTGTTGCTGTTGAAAGAAGGGTGTGCATTTAAAGTGGGTTTCATTTGTAAGCAATTAGGCAAAACGGCAGTCTCAGGAATAGAAAAGTTATCCCCCCATCCACCCAGCCCCATCTATAACTTGCCAAATCCCTCAACCAGGAAGGGCTATGCTGGGTGGGGGATTCTGGCAGCTGTAGTCCAAAGAAGCAACTTTTATATGCACTGCAGATCGCCTTGTGTTGACAGTACCACAACCATTTTGCAGGAGGAAGGGAAGAAAAGTACAAAGGAGAAAAAGGAGACAGAAACAGGTGAAGAAAAAAGACAGACAGATGAATGGCCAGACAACTAGGCAGATAGATAACGAGAGAGAGTGCTAGGTTGGTAGGTAAGTAGGTGGCTAGGTAAGTAGATGATAGATAGATAGATAGATAGATAGATAGATAGATAGATAAGGTAGGTAGATGATAGATAGATAGATAGATAGATAGATAGATAGATAGATAGACTAGGTAGGTAGGTAGGTAGGTAGGTAGATGATAGATAGATAGATAGATAGATAGATAGATAGATAGATAGATAGATAGATAGGCACAGAAGATGTAGTATGGAATATTTATGGGCTTGAACACCGTTTGGCTCCATGAGGAAAATCTTGCACCTTTTTAAAATATCTGTGTCTGTTGCTGAAAATACCAGTGTTGTATTAATTGTATGTATACTGAAGGTCTATTATAAGATTGCAAATTTGGAAAACAGTTATTTTTTCCTTCTAAAGTAGGGTATCAGTAGCTTAGGACATCATCCTGCAGTCTCTGGAGAGGATCCCAGAGGGCATGAGATATTTTTAGTTGTATTTTTCTCCCATCTTTTCTTTAATGGAAGGGCAATACTCATGGCCTTTCTCATCCTCGCTTTAACCTCCCAGCAATTCTGTGCAGTTGGGTTATATGGAGAGTAGTGAGTGGCCCACATTTGCCCGCTGAGTTTCCACTACACCACATTTTCTCTCTGCATGTAAAGCAGGGATGAACAACTGTGGCTTCCAGAATCCCACACAACTGGGCGGTGATAGGGATTGTAAGCCTACATTTCAAGGCTCAGTGAGGATGAGAATTTGGAGCATCCAAGTTTCCAGCCTGATGCACTAACCACTCCACAACACTGACACTCAGATACTGCAGATGTCATGGAAGATCTCCATGAAGAACTTCTTGCTTCATTCAACATGACTCTTCCACCATTGCTACTCCAACTGTCCAGAAAGGTGAAAGATTGGCAGCACCAATGAGTGAGGAATGATAGAGCAGTGTGTGTCTGGCCAGCCTGCCCTTCCACCCCCAACCATGAGTTTGCTGCCCCTGGCGGAGTGGAAGTTGCTCTGCTTGTCTCCTCCATTTTTGTACATGGGAATGAAAGGGCACAAGCCATCTTGCCCTTTGCCTCTGGCAACAAAATATCTTGGGTTGACCATAGCTGGATTCACCTAGCCACTGGACAGATATGGGCTGTTTGGTATTAACCGTCCGACTGCGTTGCTTGCCCTAATGCACCAGAAGGAAGAGCTTGGTGGGGAGGTGGCAGGATTAGAATGTGATCCTTTGTCAACTGTAATTAAGAGTGGGCTCCAAGCTCTCTCTCTTGAGCAAAATGGGGTCATGGATCGGAGGATCTTGGGCTCAGAATCAGGCCACTAGAAATTCAAGGGGCATGGGCAGGACACAGCTGACACAAAGCTGTCCTCTTTGTAATTAAATGGTCACAAAGATTGGGGAGGTTGGAGACTCAAGGACAGAAAAAACACAAAGGTGATCCTTTGTTTTGTGTGTGTGTGTGTGTGCACACGCGCGCTTGTGCGCCTGTGTGTTGTGCGCTTTCAAGTTGTTTCCAACTTATGGCAACCCTAAGTCTTATGACGACCCTATATACTGCTTCATAGTGAACTCAGCACTCTCTAAGCCATTTTCAATCTGTAAGCCAATTGCCCCCAATAAGCTGGGGACTCATTTTCCTGACCTACGAAAGGATGGAAGGCTGAGCCAACCTTGGAGCCCTGCCTGGGATTGAACTCACAACGTTGTGGCTGCAAGTACTGGCATTTAACCACTGCGCCACCAGGGCTCCTTCAAACTTATTCAGACTTATGGCAACTCTATCATGGGGTTTCCTTGGCAAGATTAGTTCAAGGGAGGTTTGCCATGGCCTTCCCCTAAGGCTGAGAGCATGCAGCTTGCCCAAGGTCACCCAGTGGGCTTCATGACTGAGAGGGAATTGAACCCTGGCATCCAGAGGATCAAACCACTAAGTCACACTGACTTGCTAGTCCTTTGTTATATCCACATCCAAATGCAGGGATGGGGAAGGTCAGGCTCCAGGGCTAAAAGCAGCCCTCCTGAGGCCCCATCTGACCCAGTTGCCCCTTTACCTGTGACACAGCTATGTGAAGCTTTCCCTTCTATGCATTTCTATGTAGCTACGAAGATGATGTAGGATCTCGTCTATTATTTTCTCTTCAATAGAAAAGGAAAAGCGCAACAGGTACACAGTGGACCTTCCACATTCTCTGGGGCTCCCATAAAAGTAAAACAAACAAACACCCACAAATTAAAAAAAAAATTAAACCTGAGAACACCTCTCTAGGAATCTCTAGGTCCTGTAGAGCAGCTCTGTGGCCAAAATACTGCAGAAATTGACCACAGAACTGCACTAGGAGACCTACAAATGCCGAGAGAAGTGTTTTCCCTAGGAATCTCTAGGTCCTCCAGTGAGACTCTATGGTCAACTTCTGGCAGAGTTGCGCTGGAGGACCTAGAGATTCCTAGAGAGAACACATTAATCAAATCCGTAAATAATCAAATCTGCCAAAGTCAAAGCCGCAAATGTGAAGTGACAACTGTATAGTCAAATACATAGATAAGGTCCATTGTAATGGCTCTGTTGTTGTTTTGATTCAGGTTTCTTCCAAGTCCCAAGGAGATAATGTGCCTTTGTTTTGATTTATAGATTGACTATCTTAACTATTCTGTCACTTAGACATTGTTCACCCTTCCGTCATTGAGACAGAGTAGCTGCAAGAGAAAAAGCTCTCCTTGTGGAGCCAATTTTCTTTTGGTCTTCCCATTTTCCCTTTGCAATTTTTAGTTTGTATGCTAGCTTTTCCATAAGGGTGGTGTTCCACATCCTAGATATTTTTGCTGTTCTCCCTTACCTCCGGAGTATGTAAACTTTGATTTATTTATTTATTTAAAAAAATTGAAATGGAAATTCTGCAAAAAAGTTTCTTCAACCCCTAAAACAATTCCAGACCACTCCAACTTTAAATAATCAAAGATATTGGATGAATCTCTATCCCTCCTCCCTTTCTGTCTTGCTGTTTGTGTCTCTGTCATTGATGCACATCTGAGTGACAGAGTCTTGCGAGCACAAAATTGTTATTTTCATAAATATGATTTGGGGGGGGGGGAATGTATTTTCTATTGAAGAGCTTTCTCTTTTGGAAACCCCATTCGCCATTGTGATCCTCCCAACTGGAAGAGTGAGCAGAAACAAGCAAACAACAGTGCTTTGTTAAACAGTGTGTGTGTGGGGTGTGTGTGTGTATTCTTATCTTTGCATGGGAAGCTTGGGTCAAATGACCCGAGTGCCATGCTAAAAGAATTAAAACGCTACATCCCAGCAAATCCAAACCATGAGCCAAGAATACTGGATTTCTATGCCCAGTTGAAATCCCATTTGCATGCGTAATTTTATCCTGCTGGCATAGTTGATGCTGCATTTCGTTTGATTTTATTATCTTGCATAATTAATATGGGGGAGGCTGGCCATGGGAGGAAAAGCAAGAAAACACAGGGAGTACTCAGGTCTCACCCTCAACTCCAGGGAGTTTCATCCAGCTGAAGAGCATTGCAAGTTAACTAAGAATTCTTCTCTCATTCAAGGAAATTTTCCTTTGTTCCCCAAATTTCTAGCATTGCAGAAAGCCAAAACACTGGAATTCAAACCACAGAATCATGGGAACCATAGAGTTGGAAGGCACCACAAAGGCTATCTAATCCAACCCCTTGCCATGCAGGAATACCCAACCTATGTGTAAAGAACTCCAAAGGAGGACACTCTGTCACCATCTGAGGCAGTATATAGAGTATCTGTACTTGTTAAAATACACTTTTGGAAGGATGCAAACAAACTGAAAACAGTTTGGAAGAGGCCAATGGCCCACCCAACTGGCCTTGAGAAAGTGAATATTTATTTCCTTAGACACATCTACATTGATCTGGTGACCAAGAGGTCTTTTCAGTGGCAGACAACGGTCACACTGGCATCTGTTTCTACAAAGAAATACTTTGGAAGGAATGGCAAAAGCCAATGGCTATGGCGTCATACTCTCCCCTGAACCAAACACTGAAGCTCTCTTGCAGAGAATTCATCAAATCCCATGCAGCCAGTGCAAGTGAAGTGGTCTCAAACTGCTATAACTGTGTAGTGTACATTTATGTTCAGTTTCTTTTTAACCAGACACACCATGGATTGAACTGGGAACCTTCTCCATGCAAAGTACACAGATGAACAAAAAGTCCCTAGTAGTGCAAATCCAGAGATTCTGGGACTTTGACTAATCAGGTACTTGGGACTACAAAATGGGCAATACAATTCAATTCCTTCTATAGCCAGTCCAAAACTGGCTCTTTGACAACCCAGTGCTGCCCTTTCCATTCCCCGAATGTGCGGTTCCTGACAGAGCCAAGTGGCAGATTCTGTTGCGGAGTTGGACATATGGTCAGTATTGACCCTTCTGTTGCCCTTGTCTCTTTCTAAATAACAACAGGCTGTTCTCATACCGTTATGCCTTTGCTACGTCCAGATCATAAGTGACACGGAGGTCCAAAAAGAGCAATGAAACACAGATGCTCCCCATCTAACATCCAGTTTTGTCTGTCATTGCAACAAAGATGGATTTAAAAACCCATGCAGTGCAGTGGGATGGGAGTGCTTAGAGCCAATGTGGGGCAGTGACTAAAGACTTGAACTGGGACAGGAGAGATCTAGTTTCTAGTCCCTTTAGAGCCATGAAACTCACTGTGTGACTCATAGAAGTGTCATGAGAGCCTTAGAGGAAGGTTGAATAATAAAACAAGAAGTGATGCTCCCTTATCGTCGAGGAACATGATAGATCAGTGTTGGGCAAAATGCCCTCCTCCCAGGATTCCATAGGAGGGAGCTACAGCACTGAAACTGGTGTCAAAACTGCATTATTTCTGCAGTGTAGATGCACCCACAAACAGGATGGCAGGAGCCTCCACAGGTTAATTTAACTGCTTAAAAATCCTTGCTTTTGCTTCAAGGAAACCGGTCACATTTCTAACCCTTATGGATTGCAAAGATTACGCTTAAGGTATGCAGATATGCAATGCTTGGTAAAACCCAAAGAGCTGGAGCGGTTGTTGAAAAAGATTCCCAGAGGCCCTGCCTACCTCCATGGAGAAGGAGAGATCTTGGCACCTGAAACGTTAATTTATTGTGACACCAGGTTCCACCATTTAAAATGTTCTCGCGGACATTTTGCAAACGCCTTCGCCACTGCGTGCCAAGAGTGAAAAACGCTGCCATCAATCCTTTTCCTTAGTGTGACAGCCCTTAGGATCTGGTAATGAGCCAGGAGGATGACATCCCAGCCAAGCAGTACAATTTCAGCTGGTTGGCAACCTTCATATTACAGCAGAAATGACAAGTTTATGCTATGGTATACCAGGTGGGGTATGCTTGGTACGTGGCTTGTGGGTAGTAGAGAGTCCCTCTCCAATTTGTGAATTACAGCACCATGGCAATTGCAACTTGCCACCTCCTGAAACTTTCGTTGCAAAACAAGGTGTGCACACTTTCTTTCGAAGCAGAATTGCACTCTCCGATGCCTCTGGCAAGTACAACTCTGCTTCAAAACAGGGTGCGTTCTCTTTGCACATCCAGTTTATAAAGGAAAATGTGTTTTTTTTGCTCCTGGCACCACCACACACCCCATAATTTAGGGATGACAGGTACACACATCCCTGCTCCTGGGATTGGGGAGATCTAATGGGATCTAAGTTGGTCACCCTGTCAACATAAGCCCCCAAATAATAGCACTCATTTGCAACTTAAACAGATAGGATGCCCCTTTAGGAAACAGATTTTTGTTTTGGCTCACCCACTTTACTGTGGGAAATCCGTCTTCCACTGTCCAAGTCTTTAAGCCTCAAACTAGTACTTGAAAGTCAAAAAATGCACCAGGAACGTGTGTTTGCCCAGCAAATCTGCTGCAGCCTACAGCTAGGTTCTGGATGCAAAACTGCCCTTCCAGAAACTCTGCAAGGGATGTTATTAATTCCTTGCCATCCCCATGAACTTGTGCAATACACAAATCAGTTTTAATTTTCTGGAACAGAATAGCTATTAGAAGACAACCAAAATTAAAAGCAAATTCCTCTTTTGTTTCAGAAAGAGAGAGGTGGAAGATCACAGAAGGCTCTAGCATTTCTTCAGTAAGATGTTACAGAGAGGATAATCCAACTGTGGCTTGCCATGTTAAATATTAGCCACCAGCCATTGGCATGTGGGCTTATGAACTGTTGTTTAGCCACTTTTTAAAAATGGTACCACTGTTTGCTTTAGCTATTTTTATTTTTGTAACTTAGTGTTAAGCTGCTTTGGGTCTCATTTTGAGAGTAGTGGTTTGAGTGTTGGACTATGACTCTAAAGACCAGAGTTCGATTCCCAGCTTGGCTTTGAAACCCACTGGGTGACCTTGGGCAAGTCACATGCTCTCAGCCTCAGGGAAAGGCAATGGCAAGCCTCCTCTGAGCAAATCTTGCCAAGAAAACCTCATGGTAAGTTCATCTTAGGATCTCCATAAGTTGCAAATGACTTGAAGGCACACAACAAACAAACAACAACTTGGGAGAAAAGCAGCCCAGAAATCAAACAAATTAATCCATAATAAAAAATTTAAAAGCTGGCCATGTTTTCTTTGGGATTTGGAAAGCTATAGTCCAAAAAAGGGAACTTTTCTAGGCTTAAGATGTCATCAGGATGTATTGTTCTTTTAATGCTGGGAGCTGCTTTGGGTCCCAATTCTGGGAAAAGAGTGGGATATAAATAGAAATATCATCATCATCATCATCATCATCATCATCATCATCATCATCATCATCATCCCCCTCCCCATTTATGAAGCTGTGGCTGTTTCAGTTATGCTTTCTCAGAGAAGCTAAGAGCTTTTGAAAGAGCAAACAAGTCTGCTGATGATGAACCAAGAATTAAAAGAGATTCAAGCCAGCTTGTGCTCCATCCACTGCTTAGCTACAACTGAAACCTCAGCAGAGAAATGCCATTGTCGCTGTCATCGCAGTGGTGTCTTCGGCTGTGACAATTCTTTGCGCAGGCTTGGCTGCGTAAGTCACTCTTTGTTTGACTGACACTCCGAGATGTGGAGGAGTCAGAGACGAAGCCTTGTGTGAGACAGTCCAGAGGATGTTTTCATCACCACCATGTGCCCACTGCCCCCGTATATCCGTGGGGGCTGGCTCTATCGAATCTGACACAGTGACACAACTTGCACATGGTGGAAAGGGTGTGTGTGTGTGTGTGAGAGAGAGAGAGAGAGAGAGAGAGCACAGATGGGTCAGCGAGAGAAGTGCCAGCTTGGCATCCCTCTCTCAAGCCTTCCCCATGCCTGGCACCTCTCTGCCCCCAATCCTTCCTTCTCATGACTGCCACTCTTTGTTCTCAGCAGGCTCCCCATGTGCATCTCCTTTGGAGACCCAAGTCATCTTTGTTTTTATAGTTTTTTGTGGGTTTTTCGGGCTGTGTGGCCATGTTCTAGAAGAGTTTCTTTCTGACATTTCGCCAGCATCTATATATATACTGTGAGACCCTGGGTAGAGAGGAGTATATATATACCCACTCTCTTCCATTCCAACATTCTCTGAAGATGCCAGCCACAGACGCTAGCGAAACGTCAGAAAGAAACTCTTCTAGAACATGGCCACACACCCTGAAAAACCCACAAAAAACTATGGATGCTGGCCATGAAAGCCTATGACTTCACATCTTTGTTTCTCCCAGACAGAAGAAAGATACATGGAGCCACCTTGACACCTGCAGAATGGCGGGCATTACCGACAATGGAGGATTAAAGATGTGTGAGCCCTCGGCCTGTCGCAACCGTTTAGCGTTTCCTTGCTGAGCACGCTGGGCTGATTTTGCACTAATGCATTTGAGGAGGAAACGGAGAGCCAGATGCAAACACCTGCCTGCCATGCTGATGCTTTGCCAGACTCTCTGACGGATGGCTATAGTGAACCAACCTGTCCATCAGCATCATTTCATTGTCAGAAATACCAAGCAGGTGATCTGGGCCAATTTAGTTCAAGTGTACAATGGAGAGGTGAAGTTGGTGGCTTCCAAATCAAGGGGATGGGGATGGATTAACTAGGTATGGATCCTAATCCATACAGGGTTAACTTTATAGGAGTTCTAGGAGCTCTCCAAGGTACTGAAATTCTTTGGGGGTTCTTGGCTTCAGCACCACTGAATACTCTTGTAAACCGGAATAAAACCAGAACAGACGGACTGCATCTTGATATGAAAGTCATGGGTTGCCCCAACCACTTTGGGAAGGTTTGGAGCTTAGAAAAGTTCCTTTTTTCAGACTACGGCTCCCCAAATCACCCAAGCAGCATTTGCCATTTGCCACCATCTCTGCTGGCTAGGGAATTCTGAGAGCTATTATGTGGAAAATCAAACTCTGGGTTGTATT
Organism: Phrynosoma blainvillii; assembly: GCA_026167975.1. Classification (NCBI taxonomy): domain Eukaryota; kingdom Metazoa; phylum Chordata; class Lepidosauria; order Squamata; family Phrynosomatidae; genus Phrynosoma; species Phrynosoma blainvillii. Next base: position 20,570,646 of record JANUYF010000012.1, read on the forward strand.
GAAAAATCAAGCCAAAGGAAAAAAAAGTCATGTTCATCAGGTAGGAACTAATTTTGGGAGCACATTTTGCCTTGGAAGCCAAGAGCATCTTTCCCCTACCTCCTCAAATAAATGCATACGGATTAGGCCCACATGCTTAAGTGCACAGATAACTTCAGGAAACTCAGAAACATGTCTGTCAGCTTTTTCCAACATGAATAGTCAGATTTGTGTCTCTTCTGATCAGGTGAGAAAATGCATGTGAGAATGTTCTCCAGGGCTGACCCTGGAAGTCGTCTGTCTGAAGCAAAGGATGACAGTAGACTAGAAAGCAGCAGTTTAGCTCATGTCCAGAGCTTGGAAAAGTTCTATTTTAGGAAGGCAACTCCAACAATCCCTTTTCCAACAACGTTTTGGGTGCTGTTGTCCCAACTTTTACGAGTGTTGGTTCAGTTAGCAGAGAATTCTTCCCACAAATGGATTTTTCCCAAGCTTTGGCTCAGTCCCTGGGAGGGATTTATCCTATTTATCAATGGGAGGGATTTATCCTATTTTGCTGCTATGCCTTACTCACTTCTAGATGAGTGGTTCCCAAACATTGGTCTTCCAGGTGTTTTGGGCATCATTTCCCAGAAATCCTAGCCACCTCGGTCAATGGTCAGGAATTCTAGGAGAGGAAGTCCAAAACATCTAGAGTACCAAAGTTTGGGAAACACTGCCCTACGGAAAGCAAGTGCCCAACTCTGCCCAATGGTAGTGCTGGCCTTGAAGCCCTGCCTTCCTTTCAGGTCTCAGTTGCCTGGGAGGGTTATCATTCATTCACAAACACAGTGCCAGGGCACCAATTGTTCCCCCCATCCTACATAATAACTTTGCCGAGGGTGAAGGTGGCATTTGCACAGGAACCGGAAGCATCCATTGCCTCTCGATTCCTCTGTGCCCATAATGGATCCCCCCCTCTCCTCTTTATTTCCTCATATAGGTAAACACACAGAGGAATTACAGTCTGAGCGCTAATGCCTTTAACAAGGTTTATTGACCTCCTTCTCGAGAAGTGAACATTAACAGGGGAAATAGTATCATTAACGGCAAACAGGCAATCATCATTGTGGACGCAATCTCAAACGGTTAGCATTTGAGGATTTGTACTTAGTGGAAAGTGGGTTTTCGGAGGTCGTGCGTGCATTGTTTTGGTTTTTTTTAGCTACATCAAACTATTTTTTGCATTTATTTAACACAAATCAAGCGGCGTTATGCCCATCCTGCCCAAAAGCCCATTGGTAAACAGAGAGGCCCAGTATCCCAAATGCACATAGTGGAGTTTGTGTTTTACAAAATAGACTCGTCCTGTTGTTTTTATGGGCCTTCAAGTCGACTCCGACATATGGTGATGGTTTGCTAGGGTTTTCTTGGCAAGATTGATCCAGAGGACATTTGCCACGGTCTTCCTCTACAGTTGAGTGTGTGTCACCCAGGACTGAGCAGGGATCTGAATCTTGGCTTCATAGGATCCTAGTCCAACATTCAATCCACCTTACCGATGTCCATCAATATGCAAAGAGATCTTGCAGCACCTTTGAGACTAACTGAAAGAACGAAGCTGGTAGCATGAGCTTTCCTAGACTTGAGCCTACTTCCTCAGATGCATGTTTATCAATATTCTACATCAGTTACTTAGTTACATAGCCATTAACTAATTAAGCCAGCTTTGAGCATTGGACTGTAACTCTGGAGACTGGGGTTGGAATCCCTGCTTGGCCATGGAAACCTACTGGGTGACCTTGGGCAAGTCACAGTCTCTCAGCTTCATAGGATGCAATGGCAAATTCCTTCTGAAGACACCTGCCAACCCCCCTCCCCCACAGCTTTGCATGCAGAAGTACTTCCTTTAAGGTGGCCACTTATGCACTGCCACAAAAGGACAGGAAATTAAATGCTAATTTATGCAAATGAGAGTCAGTATTGTATCTGAGTTTAGGACAATGACGCTGGAGGCCAGAGTTCAAATCCCTGCTTGGCCATGGAAACCCCCTCTGAAGAAACCCATGACAGGTTCACCTTAGGGTTGCCATAAGTCAGAAAGGACTTGAAGACATGCAACAACAACAAACCTTACAAAATGCAAAAGGGACTCGCACCCCTCTTGACTCTGCTGTAAGTCATGGAAGTCAACTGAGAGTGTTGCCAAATTGATGGCCTTGCAAACCTAGGGAGGCTTCGGTTCCTGTTGCTACTCGATTATCAGGCGTTGTGAAAAGTCGTAAATAAATAAACACCTTCTTCTGCCTTCATCTCGGGAAGCCTTTTAATCTTCCTGCTGTATTTTATACGGGGCGTCTAACTCCCGGCTGAGTCGTGCGATATCTCATTTTGCCATCTGATATAAGGGAGTGGATTAAACCAAGGCTATTGTTGGATGTTAATCACTGAGTGGGAAATGGAAAAGTGGAACAACAACATCTACCACCAGCTTGGTCAGGTTGCTGGGGATACAGACCTTGCTCTTTCTGATTTCTGTTTGGAAAAGCTCCTTCCATCGCCTTGATCTGAGGCAGTTCATTGCTGCGTATTAATGCAGCAAGCCAAAAAGACCAAGAAGGAAGGAGGAAGGAAGGGAGGAAGCTCTCAACCAGGAGTTTGGATATGCAGATCTAAAGTTGCATACCTTCCATCTGTCTCTATTTGGCATGGGCAATCCCAATTAATCTTCTGCCATCCCACTTTTCCTGCGGCTTTTCAAATGTCCCAGTTTTCCTCTCCTCTCCCTTTGTCCTCAGTTTAATTCAATTGCTGCAAATGGAGTTGAAAGTGCTAAAGTAGTTGGTACTCCATTAATTCAACAGAGGGAGAGGAGAGGAGGGGTGGGATTTTGTACTTCCCAGTAGGCTCAGACAAAAGCAAATTGCAGCAGTCCTTCCCAATTTGTGTGTTCTTTCTCATTAATTACTTTACTCGTCCCAGGTTTACATGAGATACATGTCCTGGGTTTTGTCTGTGGAATGTTCAAGGGCATGGCAGGAAAAAAAATGAAAGGCTCAGATATAGGACAGGTGATACCTGGCTTGACAGCAGTACATGTGAAAGGGATCTGGGAGTCTTAGTAGACCACAAGACATGAGTCAACAGTGTGATGCAGCAGCTAAAAAACCCAATATGATCCCAGGCTACAACAATTGGAGTTTAGTGTCTAGATCGAGGGAAGTAACAGTGCCACTGTATTCTGCTTTGGTTAGACCTCACCTGGAATTCAAGAGAGCCAGTGAGGTGTAATGGTTTGAGTTTTGGACTATGAGTTAGGGTTTGAATCCCCACTCAGTCATGGAAACTCACTGGGTGACCATGGGCAAGTGACACTCTCTCAGCCACAGAGGAAGGCAAAGGCAAAAACCCCTCAGAACACATCTTGCCAATAAAACCTCATGTTGGCACCTTAAGCTGGAAAAGACGTGAAGGCACACAACCACCACTCCTGTTCCCAAGGGTTTCGAGGCCTCTGAGAAATAAAACACCCAAAGAACCAGATCCAAGTGTGGCTAGAGCTTGTGAAGCCAATGTTTTTGGACTACGGTTCTCAGAATTCCCCAACCAGCCTGGCCAGCGGCCTCTGTAGACCCAAAAAGTCACTTCTGCTGCACTCTGATTAAAACATTAAAGCAGCAGAATATAAACAAGAGTCGGTATTAAAATCCAGTGAAGGCTCTGGCCAGGAAGATGAAAATAAGATCAAAACAGTATCTAAAAGACCAGTAGAATTGTTTGTTACAAAGGTCTTCTTGAGGCCCTGGAAAGATAATAAGGATAGCTTCTCTAGGGATGGTGTTCTGGAGTCAAGGTGCCATCACTGATAAGGCCTTATCTTGAATCGCCACCTGCCTTCACTTCTGAAGGCACTGAAGTCATGTTTATCAAAGCTAACCGGACATTCATATTTAGCGGATCAGGCGCTCCATTAAGAGAAACATTTGGGTTACTTTTCATGCTGTCCATGGCTCTCTTTTCACTCCTTCCCCTCCACTAGGATTGCATGGAGTCTCTTATTATACGGCATGTCCCTTATTTGAAGGCCAGATAGCATACTTGCAGATGCTTCTTCTTATAAAGGATGCCTCCTGATTGAGGGCTGGAAAACTTTTAATTTTGGATAGGCTGAACAAGATGCCAAAAATATCCCGTTGTTTTAGGATCTGGGAGAGTCACCATGGTGTAGTGGTTTGAGTGTTGGACTATGACTCTGGAGACCAGGGTTCAAATCCGGCCACGTAAAACCCACTGGGCAACCCTGGGCAGGTCTCAGCCTCAGAAGATGGCAAGGAAGAAATGTGCCAAGAAACCCCCAGGATAGAGTCACCTTAGGGATGGCGTAAGTCAAAAATGACTTGGAGGCTCACAACCAAAACCTTACATAAAGACAGCAACGTGTGCATTTTGTAATTTATGAATGTGAGCAATATGTTCATTTTACAGACAAACACATGCCTAGGGGAGCTGAAACCTATTCTTCCATTCGGTATTTTGACAGAACACAAACGTGTTAATAGCAGCGCCTTGGCTGTCACTCCTGCATGTCACAAATTTCCACTTATTTGCTCTTTTGAAAACCTCTGCCACTCACTCCCACTTCTGTGCAAACTCTTTGGTTAACATCTGAAGCCTGCATGAGAAAAGGCCTTCTTCAACTGGAACAGCCTTTTCTAAAACAGGCTAAAACATGTTGGGCCGGGCTCTTTTAAAAGGAATAGAGAGTTGACCATCTTCGACCATGTGGAGTTTGTCTCCTTATCGTTTTCTGCTCTTCAGTGGCATCACTGGGGTTGGTGTCACCTTAAAAAGCTGGGCATCTGGATGGGCAGGTGGGCATGCAAGGCAGTGGACTCCCCTTTCGCTACCACCTGACTAGACCTGGAAAGACCGGGGCAATTTGATGGGCAGAAGAAAGATCGGCCGGCCCTGTCCTCCCTTCCCTCTTGCTACCTTGCCCACCTACCTGGCCAGATCCAGAAAGGCGAGGCAATGCGAGGAAAGGAAGGACAAGTAATGCTCTGCAATGATGGCATCCTCCCTCCTTTTGCAGAGGTGTCCAGAGGAGGACAACCAAAATGGTGAAAAGTCTGGAAACCATGCCCTATGAGGAAAGACTAAGGGAGCTGGGTAGGTTTAGCCTGGAGAAGAGAAGGTTGAGAGGTGATATGAGAGCCCTGTTTAAGTATTGGAAGGGATGTCCTATTGAGGATGGAGCAAGCTTGTTTTCTGCTGCTCTAGAGAATAGGACACAAAGCAATGGATGCAAGCTGCAGGAAAAGAGATTCCACCTCAACATTAAGAAGAACTTCCTGATAGTAAGAGCTGTTTGAAGTGGAGTCTCCTTCTTCGGAGGTTTTTAAACAGAGGCTGGATGGCCATCTTGTCATGGGTGCTTTGATTCTGTGTTACTGCATAGCAGGGGACTGGACTGGATGGCCCTTGGGGGTCTCTTCCAACTCTATGATGCTATGCTTCTATAATTCTAGGTACCTGGTTGGCAGCAGGAGGTTTGAAACAGATATCCATCCCCACCTCTGAGCTGTCACCCATTGCAGTCCGTACTCCTTCTCGCATCCCCTTAATGATGCCCCTGTTGCTCTTCCAATCCAGCCAGATTCATCTTCATCTCACAACCATTTGCTAGTGTGCCATGCCTCTCTGCCAAGCCACTGTCTCTCTGAACAAAACCCATCTTTCTCTGCCAGTATTTTCCCCTTCCCAATTCTGCAGAACAGGTTTTTTTATGCTGCCAATGAAAGGCAGCCTCTAAATGGTGGGTCTTCTCTTAGCGTGTATTCAGACCACAGAATCTGGGATCTGTGACTGCAGATGCAGGATGGGAGTTGCAAGAAGGCAAGGTTGAGTAGGACAAGGTTTCCTGGCCCCCAGTGCGGGTTATGGGTTGCCTACAATGCAAATGCTGCTCTTGGCAGGGATAATTCCTTCCTCATGGGGAATCATCAGCTTACGTCCAGCAGCTCTGATTATTCTTATCTTAGCCTAGATAGCAGTAACTACACCTTGGGCCTCAAATCCTTTCAGATCTTTGGAAAGTAGCTGAGCCTAGTTAGCTGGGCTTCCAGACCAACGGAGCATATATTGTGGCTGCACTGACTGTTATTCTGTGTGTGTATCTACACTGTAGAAATAATGCAGGTTGACACCACTTTAAGTGCTGTAGTGCCATCCTATTGAATCTTGGGATTGGTAGTTTCAAAAGGTCTTTATCTTTATCTCCTAAAGTAGGCTGGAGCCCCCCAAAATCCCAGGAACCTGTAGGATGGAGCCATGGCAGTTAATGTGCTCTTAAACTATGTTATTTCTATTGTTGTTGTTGCTGTGTGCCCTTAAGTCATTTCGGATCGATGGCGACCCCATCATGGGCTTTTCTTGGCACGTTTCTTCAGAAGGGATTGCCATTGCCATCCTCTGAGGCTGAGAGAGTGTGACTTGCCCAAGGCCACCCAATGGGTTTCTATGCTCAAGCGGGGAATCGAACCCTGATCTCCAGCGTTATAGTCCAACAAGGTGTTTCCAACTTATGATGACCCTAAGGCAACACTATCATGGGGTTTTCTTGGCAAGATTTGTTCAGAGGAGGCTTGCCATCATTGCCTTCCCATAACGCTGAGAGAGTGTGACTTGGGTTTCATGGCCGAGCTGAGAATCGAACCCTGGTCACCAGAGTCAAAGACCAACGCTCAAACCACTATGCCACACTGGCTCTATCTGTGTACTCTATTACATGCTTGCCTACATGTAAGTACAATGGGCCCTTGGTATCCACTGGGATTTGATTCCAGGACCCCCCATGGATACCAAAATCCATGGATTCTGGAGACCCATTATATACAATGGCATAGTTAAATGGTGTCCCTTATATAAAATTCCAAAATCAAGGTTTGCTTTTTGGAACTTATGTATTTTTAGAATATTTTCAAGCCATGGAGAGTTGAATTCGTGGATAAAAGGATCCATGGATAAGAAGGGTAAATCCTATTCAGCTGGATAGCATTGCCCCAGAGAGGAGTGAGTTTAGAAGTGCAATGCTCTATGGGTGTTTACTCGGCCTTAAGTCTCATTCATTTCCGTGGCACCGATTCCCAGGTAAGTATGCTCAGAACTGTCACTCTAATTGATGAGTGGGACTTGCACACCTTTGGACGCCATGGTGCTGCTGGTGGGGATGAGGAGAGACAGGCCATAATCTGAGCAAAATGGTAGCTGCCATTAACCAACTTTTCCCCCGATGATGGAGGCCGTGAACAAAGCAACACCTCAACCTAACTGTTCTCTTTACTCAACACCTTCAAGCAAAGTGAAAACTCCCCCTTTTAAGAAACATCATCCTTTGGTTCCAGGCGTAGTAATGGAAATAATCACTTTATCCAGCAGTGCCTTTGCCCATAGTATTTTGGTTCCATTAAAGCCTTCCTCTTTGTCCTTCTAAAAAGTGCATTTTGAATAACAATTGTACAGAAAAATTGCATACTGCCAAAAACCCCGAGATGCACTTGGCTGTGCAAATCTATTCAGGAGTTCTCCTACTTTCGCCCTTTCTCTCGTTCCCCCTTTCTTCCCTTTCTTCTTCTTCTTCTTCCTCCCTACTGTCACTTGAAGGATGAAACCCCTTCACAAAAGCCATCCCTAGAGCTTTCGACACAACCTTTCATTTCTGCAGCATACACACACACACACCTGCACACAGAGTAGGCTGTTCTTGGAGGAAAGCGTGCTACACAGCAGCATTCATCTGATATTTTTTCAGTTCAGGGGAAAGACAATATTGTACAAGCTAGAATAGGGGAGTAAATCGGGTCCCAGCTTTCAGGTTATTAGCAGGATTGGTCTGCAATCCTGTCCCTGCTTATTTGGGAGCAACTCCTACTGAATTGAATGGAATTTACTTTTGTGTAGACATGCATAGGATTGTTTTGTCACTCATCATCCTTGCTGTTCAAGCTTGGGTTGCTATTTCAGCCACAAAGCCAAGCCAACCCAAGTCTCATGTGCCGTGTGCCCATTTTAATCAACTTACGTTAAGATGCACTGTACATACTCATGTATAAGTCTAGAAATTTTTAGTCAAAAAATTGATCCAAAAATGCTGGGTCGACATATCCATGGATCAATGTAAGTACAATACTTTTAACTCTTATGAAAAAAGGGAACCATCCTTTGGCAAAAGGTGATAGCTTAATCCCTCCTTGGAGCATCTAAAAGAAGCACCAAACTCCTCTACTATCTCATCCTTCCAGCCTTTCGGCTGAGCACAAACAGTTCTGCCTATGATCTTATTTGGCATCATTTTCCTTTGCTTTATCCTTTAGATCCTTTGTTACATGCCCCTAAGTTTTAAAGCAAAGCAAAGCAAAGCAGCTTCATTTATATACCGCTTCATATCGCGCATGGGATGTCTAAGCGGTTTACAACTGTGAGCTGATTGCCCCCCAACAATCTGGGTACTCATTTTAGCGACCTCGGAAGGATGCAGGTCTGAGTCGAGCCTCAGCCCTGGCTGGTATTGAACTCGCAACCTTGTGGTCTATGAGTGAGTGGCTGCAGTACAGGCATTTAACCACTGCGCCACCAGGGCTGATATTTTACCTTCGACTTATCCTTGGGTCATATCAACATTCATAATTTAGGCCCCCAAAACCTGCCCTTGACTTATAGTCAAGTATATAGTTCATGGACAAATTGGTTTCTTCAAAGCAGAGTTCTCCAGTTACTGGCAGGGGTCCTGTGAATGGAGAGGTGGATCAAGATGCTACAAACCACTAGGACATGGTACAAAACAAGCCTAAATGGTCCACAATGCAGCACTGACAATTTCCTTCTCACCACCATGGTCACAGGTATTTTGTCCCACTTCTTTGGCGAGGATCTCATCCCATTCCCTCACCTCTCTAAAAGAGAACACCAACACCCTCAGTTGGAAGAAAAGATGCCAAGCAAAGCCACCTCCAAGGATTTTTACACGGGGGTGGTGGTGAGAAAATCAATAACATCCTTAAGAACAAAAACCCATTTCTGGATTGCTGTTTCCATCCCCCAAATGTATGCACGCCGAGAGACAAAGCACCGCTTCTATCTTGAATGATTGTCAAAGACCATTTGGATGTTTGTCCGGGAACAGTAAACAAAACTCAGATCGCAGTGCGGGTTTTGTTTTTCTTCCCCTCCCAAAGGTGTATTTCATCTGCAAAGCTTCAGTCTCTCCCCAGTGGCCCAGTCTCTGCCTGTTATCCACAGCTGACTTCTCTCCTGGTCCCTGTAGACTTGAATGAAAAGGTCACCTCTTACCTTGGTGACAGAGCCGTGATGGTGTTACTTCCTAACATCCAAAAGCAGGTGCCGGATGCCCGTTCCCTGGCGGACGTCATGAGTTTTGCCTCTTCCTCGTCTGTGTGTTGCTTCCAGGCACAATGGAGTCAAAGTGTAAAGGTCCTGAAGGGCTGCTCACCAAGGCCGGTTTTTGAACTGAAGGAAAGATAACAACAAAAGAGAAGGTGAACTTAGGGGCAAGGAAGAGGGCAATCCAACAGTGGAATAAATACAACAGTGGACATTAAAAAACCAGTGATGTACAGTCAGCCCTCCATACCTGTAGATGTTTTGTCCATGGCTTGAATATATATATATATATGAGAGAGAGAGAGAGAGAGAGAGAGAGACAGAGAGAACAAAAGAAAGAAAACAAAAATAATGACCATGGAGAACTTACACACATTCAAACTAGATAATGAGGAAATAAAAATAGTAAAAGAGTTCTCATATCTGGGATCAAACATTGATGGGAATGGGGACTGCAGCCTGGAAACCAGGAGAAGATTAAGAATGGGGAGGGCGGCTATGAAAGAACTAGAAAAGATCCTCAAATGCAAAGATATACAACTGAGCACAAAAAGCCAGAATCGTACAAGCCATTGTATTCCCTATTCCCATGGATGGATGTGAGAGCTGGACAGTCAAGAAAGAAGATAGGAGGAAAACCCATGCCTTTGAGAGAATGTGTTTCTGGAGAAGAGTGCTGAGGCTCCCATGGACAGCCAAAAGGACAAACAAAGGGGTCCTAGAGCAGATCAAGCCAGAGCTATTCCTAGAAGCCAAGATGACTAGACTGTCATACTTTGGACACATCATAAGAAGGGATGAATTGTTGGAAAAGACAATAATGTTATGAAAGGTGGAGGGAAGTAGAAAGAGAGGAAGGCCACATGCTAGATGGATGGACTTTATTAAAGAGACCATGAGTATGAGTTTGCAGGAGCTGGGCAGAGCAGGAGAGGACAGGAGAGGGGGCCTGGAGATGTCTTATCCAGTGGGTCGCCATGGGTCGAGACCGATGTGAAGGCAGTTAACAACAAATATATATAAGCAAACCTTAATTTTGCCATTTTGTATAAGGGGCACCATTTTACTATCCACTGTATTTAATGGGACTTGGACATCCATAGGTTTTGGTGACCTAGAACCAAACCCCAGCAAATACCAAGGGCTCACAGCACTCAAACCTTTTACTCCAAGTCATGAGTCAGATCTCAGGTCTCTACCTTCAAGTCTGAAGCTGAATCACAAGTCCTTGCAAGATACTCTCAAGTCAGGTCTCTCAAGTCTGGGAACTCATTTTTACAGAAAACAAGTAGACAAGGCATGTTTCTCGGAGGAGGACAACAAATGCATTCAGCAATAGACTCAAGGTGGGGGTTCAGGTCTGCTTGGCAGGTTGTCTCTGCTGCACATCGGAGGAGTTTTCTAATGCTTTTCCAAAGCTTTAGCAGGATCCTTCTGTCTCAAGCCTGTTGCCTAACACATTTGCTGTTTCCCTTCAAGAAAAGCATCCTGTGCTCTGAGGGCAGATCTTGCTTGCTGCTCGAAGTGAATGATGCCAACAAGTCAATCACTAAAAGTATACAAGTTGCAATCTGAATGAGTGAAGTCGAGACAGTGCATCATTTATTGCCAAGTCAAGTCATTGAAGTGACTTGAGTCCGACTTGAGTCCAAGTCAGTCGACTCGAGTCTACACCACTCCTAAAAACAGACAGTAGAGTATAAGGGCAATGTTCAAGATTTGCTCTCAGCCCTTTCCTCTAAGCTAAGCTAAGCCCTCCAAAACTGGAGAATTTGAACCCTTTTCTCCTGCCTGGAGATGGCCCTTGAAATCTGGAAACTCGAGCCCAAATTCTGAGATCTTGCAACTTTACTTTCAGAGGAAAGCAGTGGCAAACTGACTCTAAACACCCCTTGCCTAAGAAGACCCTGTGAAATCCACAAAGTTGCCATAAATCAACAGGTTGCAGCAAAATAATACAATACGCAAAGATTGCGCTCTTCCCTTTTTCTCCAGTAACAAACAGAAATGGTCCAGATCTTACTCAGAATGCACATTCGAAAGGGAAGGCTTGCCATTTCTTTTTACAGGCACCCTTCACAATGTGTTGTGTATATGAATCCTGAACTCCGCTGCCTCGATCAAAGCACAAAGTGAATGCTAAGATGCAGCTTTAACCCTCCCACACATTAGCTCATGTTATTACCCGGAGCTGCAAAATCCATACCTACACATTTCAGATACGCCGGGTGAGAATCCTATTAGGGACAACAAGATTAGAAATGGCCATTAGGAGCCAGCAGTGAATGGGACCAAAGAGAAGCATGCGAGCCCCCAAGGTGAACGCCAGAGAAGATGGAGCCACCAAAGGAAGGTGTCAGTGCATCAAAGGAGACGGGTCAGGGGCTGGAGAGACATTAATGAGCACAGAAGCAAATATTAACAAAGGGGATGTCGGCATGAAAACATCCATCAGGCAATTTGGAACATACATATTAGAAGGGAAAGCACTATGGGATAATCAATCAGCCAGGCAAGGTTGCAAAGCAACATGGAAAAACAGGACACACCATGAAGTCTGTCGCCTGCACAAGAAAGAAAAGTGTGCACAAAATGATCACTTGGGAAGGAAAAACAGGATGTGCAGCTGACAAAGAGATGATCTAGATACCTGACTCCCAGTTCAGTTGTAAGAGAGTGATAATTAGAACTAAGCTAAAAGTACTTACAGGTGTTTGGGGGAAGGTTGGGTTTTTTTGGCAAGCGTTTCTAGCCGTTCCAAGAAATGCTTCCTCTATCTGATTTCTTTCCCTCAAAGACGCTGGTTACTTGTTGATGTGTACTGAGAGTTGGACTACGACTCTAGAGACAAGGGTTTGAGTCCCAACTTGGCCATGAAACCCACTGGGTGACCTTGGGCAAGTCACATGCTCTCAGCCTCGGGGGAAAGCCATGGCAAACCTCTTTTGAACCAGTCTTGCCAAGGAAACCCCAGAATAGGTTCGTGTTAAGGTTGGCGTAAGTCAGAAATGGCTTGAAGGCACACAACACACAAGCACACACATGCAGAGGGAGCACCATCCTATGCAATCCTGGGATTTGTAGCTCTACAAAGTTTTTAGCCTCCTCTGCCAAAGAGTGCTAGTGCCTTGGGAAGCAGGCCAAGTGAATTGTTTTCACATATATCTTCAGCAAAAAATGCGAAAGAAAGATAGTACACACACAAACACACATTGGGCTCTAAGACAACAGAAAAGAGGCTGCTGTTATTTGCTGTCAAGTAGACTTTGACTTATGGCAATCCTATGAAAGAGAGGCCTCTATAAACCCTGGACATCAATTGCCCTGCTCAGGTCTTGCAAACTCAGCTTCCTTGACAGATTCTTTGTTGTTGTGTGCCTTCAAGTCATTTTTGATTTATGGCAACCGCAAGGCGAAACTATCACAGGGTTTTCTTTGCAAGATTCGTTGCAGAAGGGGGTTGGCACTTGCCTTGTCTGAGACTGAGAGAGTGTGACTCGCCTAACATCACCCAGTGGGTTGCTGTGGCCAAGCGGGAATCCAAAACTTGGTCTCTAGAGTTATAATCCAATGCTCAAACCACTACACCATGCTGGCTCTCGATTCTGTCTCCTTGTAATGGAGTCTTCCTCTTCTCCTACCGCCTTCCATTTCAATGAGCATTATTGGCTCTCTCAGTGAGTCATGTCATTTCATGCTACGCCCAATGCACAACGGCCTCAGTTTAGCCATCTTGGGAAATTTCGGGCTTGATTTGTATCTAAGACCCATTTGTTTGTGGTCCCCCAGCCTCACATTTCAAATGAGTTGATGCGCCTCCTGTTAAGCTTTCTTCGCGGTCCAGCTTTCGCATCTGCGCACAGAAATTGGAAGTGAACAAAGGAACCAACACACATTGGGCTTTAGATCAATAGCGAACAGGCTATTGCAGGGTAAGTAGAAGCTGCCGACAACAGATGGAGGAGAGCCTTCAGCGACACAGAACGGGGAGTTAGGTGACTGGGCAATGATTGTTGGCATGAGGATTGGCATCATTGCCATCAAGGGGCAGATAGCCAGGCCTTTGCTTGGTAGAAGGAGCAGGAGAGACCTTAAAGGCAGCAGGATTTGGGCTTACGACAAAATGCCAAGCGAGTGGAGTTAACTCACATTATTCCCAGAAAACAGACAGACGCACAAACACAGCGTGCTCTTTAGGAATGGGAGTTAATGAAATAATACGCATGACCATTTTCAGAGAGGGCCCTCTGCAAATCCACACTGGAAAAATGCATAGCTGCACCCTCAGAGGATTAGGAGTATTACCAGCATTTTCAGAGATTTAGATGTCCCTGTCTTCAGCCTCTGAAATGTTAAAGGCCTTGGATCGCAGAGCATCCAAAAAGCAGGAAAAGGTGTCATGTTAGTGGGATACGATGAGGTTTGTCTCCTGAACATAAGCCAGCAATGTGATGCGGCAGCTAAGAAAGCCAATGCTATTCTAGGCATTATCAATAGGAATGTAATGTCTAGATCGAGGGAAGTTATAATGCTGTTCCTTTTTGCTTTGGTCAGACCTCACCTGGAATATTGTGCCATCCTATGGCGACCCTAAGGCTACCCTATCATGGGGTTTTCTTGGCACGTTTCTTCAGAAGAGATTGCCATTGCCATCCTCTGAGGCTGAGAGAGTGTGACTTGCCCAAGGCCACCCAGTGGGTTTCTATGCTCAGGAATCAAACCCTGATCTCCGGAGTCATGGTTACATTATTATTATATTATTATTACACCATCCATGTACATGGTGCTTTGCAACAGAACAAAATATCTTCTTCTTCTTCTTCTTCTTCTTCATAGTAGTAGTAGTAGTAGTAGTAGTAAAATGTGGATTATTGTTGTGTCTCACTGTCTGTAAGGAAGCAAATCTTTGTAGAGTTGTAGCTGGGAAAATCTGGAAGTTTAAATCCTCCCCAAAGGGGTAACTTTTCCCAATCTATGGAGAGGAATGCTTCCATTTAACACTCTCTATTGATAATTTCCTAGATCTTGGCCAACTCCCCATCTGGTGCATTATAGATATGGAGACCGTTTTCTCCTGGGAGGATAAAAACTTTCAGGATTCACACGGTCTCTCCTCGACAATAGTCTCAGCCCTATAAGCCTCCCATCAGTCGCTGAGCGATGCACCCGATAAGGATTTCGCCGTTGGCACGTATCCCGCTTCAGAAAAAGAGATTGTGGCGTATTCAGCCTTCGCCACATGAGCCTGGGCAGTAATAACAGATGTTAAAAGCTGCCAAACTTATTTCTGTCACTAAACTAAAGAGACGTATAATCCCCGGTGCACAAAGGGAGCAGATCTGATGAGCACAAAGTAATTTTTGCATTCACTTTCCCTGGACTTAACCACACTACACAAAGGTATCACACTGCCATCTGAACAATAGCACCGAGCCGGGCAATCAGGAAATGAATGAATAATTTTGCACAGAAGAACTGTTTGGGATTGAACCCGTTCTCCGATGCTTGCTGACCCAATTTTGGGTGGTGGTTGCTGTTGTTATTACAACGTCTTCTCTAATTCCACCCCCCCTCCCTTTTAATTTCACATTCAATTATACTGACAGTTTATCGGAAACAGCGTGTATCCTTTTAAAAAGAAATAAAGCAATCCATAGTAGTTGTTTTTCAATAGTTATATCGCCAGTTCCTGATATTTCCTTGGTTGCACTTCCAATTTTGGGTTATCACACCCAGATTTTATCAGCCAGCCAGTCTAGTAACTACACAGCCTGGGGGATTATGGGAATGTGAGTGCAAAGATAAGGAACTTTCCCAAGTTCTGATTCTATTCCAGATTGACAGAAGCCTAGTCTAAAAATGCAATTGTTGTTGTTCGCCTTCAAGTTGTTTCAGATTTATGGAGATTCTAAGGTGAACCTATCACAGGGTTTCCTTGGCTGCATCTACATTGAAGAAATAATCCAGGTTGACACTGCTTTAACCGCAATAGCTCAATGCCATGGAATTCTAGGAACTGGCAAATTTCTTGAGAAAGGGTTTGCCATTGTCAACTTCTGAGGCTGAGAGTGTGTGACTTGTCCAAGGTCTATATGGTCAAGCTGGTATTCAGACCCTGGTCTCCAGAGTCATAGTCCAACACTCAAACTACGATGCCATAATCTTAAATATTTATATATTCTTACACTCAGGACCACCCCAAGACATATTGCTGCTCAAGAATAAGATGGACATGCCAGTAAAACCCCACCTTAGGGTCACCATAAGTTGGAAACAACTTGAAAGCACACAACACACACAATTTTGCAATGCATATGTTCACCTAAGGGATGCCATGCTATCACAAGGTTTGGGCATCCATTGTGCAATGGCGGAGCCACTGATTGGCCATGGCCAATGCCCAGTGGGCACTGGTATGCATCTGGGTGCTCCCTGATGTGCATTGGGGTGCTCCCTGGTGCATTCCTTGATGCACACCCAGACCCTGGCTAGGAAGTGCCAGAGCATTATAGGAGCACCTGCTGTGCAGCAGAATGCAAAATACAAGTGCCCAATGTGCCCAATGCACATCAGAAGTACCCAAATGTGCAGCAGAAGTCCCTGGTGCACACTAGCGAACTCTTGCCTGTGCCCAAATGTGCCTCTTCGCAACTCACTAGCGGGAACGGCAACTCCCCCTCTGATGCAACTTGCCAAGAAAACCCCACAATAGGTTCATCTTAGGGTTGCCACAAGTTGGAAAGGACTTGAAGGCACACAACAGCCACAATGTACTTTCATAAAGTTACAAAATGTAGACTGCAATGTAGGAACTCATCCAACGTTCTCAACTGGCACCTGAAAGACAAGAGGGCAACCAGATCTCTAGCAAGAAAGTTCAATAGCCAGGCTACCACCACTGAGAAAGTCCTGATATGTGTGCTGGCCCTAAAGGGCGCACTGCGTTGAAGCACCACTGGCACAATATATGAATATAGATAGAAAATGATTGGAAGACATTGCAATGCGGAGAAAGACCAGCCTCTCCCATTCTCCTCCATGGTTTCTGACAAGCTGGGCCTTGCTGGCTTGCTTCCCCGCTGTGTTTGCATGAAGTAGGATGCTACAATTTTGAAATCTGGGAGCATCTGGCTAGACAAGACAGCTGCCACTAATAAGTCACTGATGAGCTATGGAAGTTTCCATAAACATCGCTAAGAGTCGGGAGTCAGACCATCAAAACCGGTGCAATTAATTAAGAAGTCTGTGCAAATATGCATGGAAACCAGGGATAAAAGGATCGGGGAGGTAGGACGAATGAAAGCATTGCTTTCCCCATAAGATTTATGCCCCCTTCCCAGAATGATTTTTTCCTTCTGCCCTCAAATCTCTAGCACTACCCTTGAGCATTTGAAAATATAGTTTAGGCATCCCCTCCCCAAAGAATATGGCAGAATCCTGCAAACCCCAACACTAAGAATTCTACAGAATTATAGTGCTATTATTCCACTTTAACGGCAATGATTCCCTCCTATGGAATCCTGGGATTGGTACTTTCAAGAGGAGCATTAAGAATTCTCTGGAAGAGAACTCTAGTGCCTCCCTAAACCGAAAATCTCAGGATTCCCTAGAAGGGAACAATGACAGTTAAGAGGAACAGAATTCAGGGACATAACCATGTGAGTCTGGAATGTCAGTATACAAAGGGATCTTGAGGCTAGTTGTGCAAAAGAAATTGTAGCATTAGCTTTCATAGACTCAGTCTACTTCCTTAGTTGTGTGGAGAAAAGTGGTGCCCAGGGAAGACATTGATAATCAGACTGTACGAATTGCCATAGAAATGCAAAACTAGTGGATTTGCTGATGGAGTGGAATAATAGTGCTACAATGGTGAGGCATGAATTTAAGACTTCATGAATTTACTAAAGCAATGTACAAGGAAGCCTTTCCACAGATGCACACTTTGCATGCTGCAGGAGTCCATGAAGGGCTGCCATGGCATGACTACATAAGGGAGCAAGCGAAAGGACTGGTGTGAATCGGACACTCCTGATGCACATTGGGACACCAGCTAGAGAGTGCCAATGTGTATCATCTAGAAACATTTAGAGCAGAAGTGGGCAATTGTGGAAAGCTAGGGGACCATGTTGCTCCCCTCAGGAGACCTTGGAGACCCACACTGCCACACCGTACCCCCTTGCAAAAATCTTTTATGGGATGTGGAGGAATTTGGCCATTTTTGCCCTCCTGCGTCACTATATGCTTATAGAATTTTAAGCAAGGAGAAGTGACCAGAGATCACTTCCTATTCATAGTTAAAGAAAGAAGCCAAAAATATCCCAAGTGGTCCAAAATCATAGTGAAAATGTCCCCAGGCCCTATGCATTTGAGTCATCTTCAGGCAATACATTGTTTTCACCAGTTTTTCCAGGGACCTGCACCAGATTGCACCAATGGCAGAAACACCTCTGATCCAGAACCAGTGGCTCTGCAGAATGGCCAAAACAGAGTCTTGCAGGTCCAGAACGGCTAAAATGACAAACCATCCACTGCCATTCTTTCTCAGAAACGCCAGCCACAACATTGCTTGGGGATGTTGGAAATAATCACCTCGGAGAATGGTGGTGGTTGTCATAGTCAACCCCCGTGCCGCCCTGAGAAACCAAAGAACATGATGGACTCCTGGGCGAGTGCTTCTCTAATACACTCTATTGTTTTTCTCTTGCCAAAATACAGGATCTTCCTTAATGTCCTAGTAACGCAGAACTACTTCTGGATCCCCTGCTGCTAGATTAGCTATCATTGCTTTTCTAAGGGCATTGGAATTACCAGCTTCCACAGCAATAGACTGGTACTTATAAACCACAGCTGGACAGTTTTGGATTATGTTTAAGGAGGGAGAAAATAAAACGCTGAGATTTTGCGTCGGTACGTATCTGCATTTCACGATGAGCTAGCGCTCCACCACCTGCTTGCCTGATTCTCAATCACGGATGGTATTCCCAGATCTCAGGGCCTGGCCCATTTCTCTGGATCTCCAGGCAAGGGGAGGAATCTTTGGGCATGAGCACAGCCTCAAAAACTGTGTAGATATCAGAGACATAGCCATGTGAGTCTGGAATTTCAGTATGCAAAAGGATCTTGTAGCATCATTGAGACTAGCAGAGTAAGAGATGTTGTAGCACAAGCCTTCATAGACTTGGTCTGCATCTGCATCTGAGGAAGTAAACCAAGGTCCAAAACACACTGCAAAAATAATCCAGTGTTAACTGCCCTGGCTCAGTGCTAGGGAATCTTGGGAATTGTAGTTTGTTGTGGCACCAGAGCTCTCTGGCAGAGAAAGCTAAATGTCTGACAAAACTACAGTTCTCAGGGCAGTTAAACTGGTCTCAAACTAGATTATTTCTACAGTGTCTTTTGGACCCCTGCCTAGGCGACAACGTCTTTTGCTTAGTTAGTCTCAAAGGTGCAACAAGATCCCTTTGCATACTGTGTGTAGATATATTTTCCCCATTGAATAGACTTGAGAAGAGTCTATTCAATGGAGGAGGAGAGAGAAACAGGGACATTTTAAAAGCAGCTGAAAAAGTGGGGTTGCAGAGAATTAATTGGGATTGTCCCTGCCAAATTGGGATGGATGGAGTGCAAACCGATTTTGGAAGAAATCTTGCCAAGAGAATCCTAGGACAGGGATCCTGTAAATTGGATCTGGCTTGAAGACAACCCCCCCCCCCCCACAAAACCAACCCCCAAAATCTCATGGAGTCTCTGGGAACAACTTCCCAAAAATTCGCCCAATAATGAATTTTCTCCTTGGTGTTGTTTATTTGCGGCCATGGGCATGGTATGCTTTTTACTGCAAAAATCCCCATTTGCCCCTGCAAAGGAAGCAGCAACTTCGTAGAAACCAGAATTCCATGGAAAGCTCATCACAAAAGAAGAGCGGGAAAAAATACATTGGTTAAGTATAAGACAGTTCTCTTTTAATTGAGCCTTGCTTAGACTAGGCTGGAACAAGCCAGCCTACACATGATGCACTGTCTATTAAAGAATATTCTACATAGATGAAAGATCAATGGAAGATTGACTGTTTGACATACAAAAATCACTCAATTAAAGGGAAGCTACGTTTCAAGTCCACCCTATGCTTTTTTCTTCCCCTCCACTGTTTCATGGGTGAAAAATAAGGATGTTCTTTTAAGATTCCTAGTTTCATAATATGAATCAGAGCTTCTTCTTCTTCTTTTTTTAAAAAAATGCAAGCAGACAAGAACCGTGCCTTTCCAAAGAGAGGGCTGGGAGGACTGCCATTCCTTTTCCAAAAGAGCACGAGTACAATTCTGGAATCAAGCTGTGCAAAAACTGGGTAACGTTAGCTGATGTCTTAGAGAAAGTGCTGTCTAAGAATGTGGAGAAAGAAAAGGAAAAGCCAGGCTCCTCTCGAATGTTAAAAGCTAAGCATTGCTTCATTTGCCCGTAGATCGTAGCTTGGAAAAGTCACTTTTGGGGGATTGGAATGGTTAGATTCACTCTGCCACTATTCCCACGAACCATGCTGGCTAGGGATCCTGTCCAAAAAAAGAGACACTTTTTGGATCTATGGGCAAATGAGGAAAGGGTTTAGCTCAGAGAAGCAGGAGGGAAGGGGAGAGATTTATCACCACAAGGCTGGGCCTCCTGGTTCTTTTCCAGCTTGAATTTCCATGTCACACTGGCATTTCGTCTAAATGGGAGAACAGGCAAACAATGGTCTTCTTTTTTCTCTTCCACATCTCATATTCAGGGACCCAGCCTTGGTGGCACCGGGATCCAATGCCAACCATAAATTGCTGCACATCTGTGCTGTTCCACTGTCCATTTAGGGTTGTTGTTGCAAAAGACTGGCTGCATATTAAAGCAAATAATTCTGCCTACGAGGAGTGAAGACTCACATTGCCTACAATTGGGCATGGTTGGATGGGAATTTAAAGGGGAACGGTTAACCCAGGGGGGTGTAGGGGGTGCTATTTCTATCAGCCCCCTCCCCATGTCTTCTGACAAATGGCACAAATAGCAATAGCATTTACATTTCTATACTGCTTCATAGTGAACTCAGCACTCTCTAAGCCAGGGGTAGGCAACCTTTCCCCTTTAAGGGCTGAGGGACTTCAGCTCCCAGAAGCCTCAGCCATGTTGGCCAATAGTCCCATGTTGGCCAATAGCTCCTGGGATTCTGGGAGCTGAAGTCCCTCGGCCCTTAAAGGGGAAGGGTTGCCTACCCCTGCTCTAAGCAGTTTACAATCTGTAAGCCAACTGCCCCCAACTAGCTGGGGACTCATTTTACCAACCTACAGAAGGCTGGAAGGCTGGGTCAACCATGGAGCCCTGGAATTGAACCTTGGAGCCCTGGGATCGAACTCACAACCTTGTGGCATTTAACCACTGCACCACTTTGTATGTGACATTCTTTTCCTTTTCTCTTTTTTCTTTGCACAATTAGCCGTTGCAAAGCAACAGTCTTAGCCTGCATCTGGACTGCAAAAATAATGGAGTTTGACTCCCAGAATCCCCTAGCCCCTGAATACAGAAATTCCACTTTGGGCTACCATGGCTACTCACACTTATTCTGTTTAAGACCCATCATGGTGAAATGGAAGAAAAGAACCAAACAAATAGCAAGAATGGTTGTACAGTACTAGATCAGACCAGATCTTATAGATTGGTAGTTGCCAAACTTTGGTCCTCCAGATATTTTGGACTTCAGCTCCCTTAATGCCTGATTGTTAGCAAAGCTGGTTGGGGATTCTGGGGACTGAAGTCCAAAACATCTGGAGGACTAAAGTTTGGGAATCCCTGCTATAGATTGAGCTGGATCTTGGGCCAACTGCTAATGATATAATAGCAATGAACAGATGTAATAGTGGTAAATTTGGAAGGTCAGGTACCAGGTGAGGTTAGTCATTCCAACTAATCCAAAAGTCCCAGAACTTTGGTCTTGCACATCCTGGCACCATTACACCACCAAAGGACACAGAAAATCCACCCCATCTGAAACTTCTCTCTCCACACACGTGGAAAGAGACATTATAAGGCTCCGGAAACTAATTTTGACAACACAGAAGCTGCTGAATGTTCCAAGGTATGATTAGCCAATCTTCTCGAGGGGTAGCGGATAGATCGAGGAGATAGGCTATACTTTATAAATAGTTTTCTATAGAAAATCTTTTTTTTGTCACCAACTTCTTGGCACCCGTGTTTGAATTATAAAAGAGCACATCACAGCCTGTTACTGAAAACCTCCTGCTGACAAAACCACTTGAAGCCCGGAGATAAGGAGAAAGATCTTTTTTCCCCCCGCCTTTATATTTCTTTTTTTTTTCCATGCAGAAGGGCTGACTAACTAGAACGTATGACTGTTACTATGCGAGGGGGGGAACCCACACACACTATGTCTTTCTTTCACAAAATCCCTGCTGTCTCACAGCAAAGGATGTCATTTGTTCCTCCAAATAGGAACGGAAAAGGCAAGCAATGGACTGACCTCAGTCTTGCAACACCCCACAGGGCTCAGATTTTGGGCCGCAGTGGCTTCCGAAAGAAGTTGCGATTGTCTTTGCTTGCATCATTTATTCAGGAAGCAGATGAGGGCCTAACTTAGTTCCTTGGCACCAAGGGATGAGAAGGACAAAAAGCACTGGAAAATATTGCTCCAGTCAAGCATATGCTCTTCATACCCATTCCTTTTGCTATGAGAACAATGGGGGCATACGTCGGAAATTACTTGAAGGCACACAGCAACAACGGTGACCCAAGGGATCATTGGCAGAGTATTTTAAGAGACTAGGGGACTTTTTGAACTCTAATAGAGTTATGTAAAACCTAAGTATATAAGTACATTGGTATCTGCTGGGGTTTGGTTCCAGGACCTCCTGTGGATACCAAAATCCATAGATATTTGAGTCCCACTAAATACAATGGCATAGTAAAATGGTGTTCCTTATATAAACTGGCAAAATCAAGAGTTGATTTTGGAATATTTTTAATATTTTCAAGCCATGGGTGGCTGAATCCATGGATACACAGGACCAACCGTACCAATATGATCATGGTGCTCCATCCATAGAGAGAATTCTTTTCCATGATGAGAAATATATAACTTTGTCCAAGTGAACTCTAGGGCTGCATTGATGTTAAGGCTGTTCCCAATCTACAGCAATTCAGTGGATCATCAGCTGAAATGAATAAATTTGGATGTAAAAAGCGACCGAGAAAAGAGGGACAGGATGAGATTGGAGAAGCAATTGCTTTCCAAAGGGGAAACGGAAGACTGGAGCATGTTCCTAATCTATGCAAGCAGTCACTTTCTTTGCCTGCAATTTGGTGAAAATGCCCAGTCTGTAAACCTTAATATAGCGTCTATTATGTTCCTTCTGGATTACGGACTTTGATGCTACTGACTCACAAGTCGTGTTGGAGGGAACAGCCATGGCGAAATTGAGCTTCAAACATATAATTTGGTTCAGCCTCGCAAGCCCAGAAATTGGCAGAAAATAATTGGTGTGTTACTAAAAGTATGATTGGAAGCAAAAGCACAGAGTCCTCTTGACAAGAAACAGAGCAGATTGCATTGGAAGAAGGGTAAGTGCCAAAACTCAGAATGGAGACATGTCTCCTTTGTAAGATAGGTTTCTGGAACTACAAGACATCCAAACCAGTGATAAAAAGTCTTGTCAAATGTACACCCAAATCCAAGGGAGGGGTGGTTTTTTGTTTTGGTTTTTTGAGAATGGCAACAACAATTTGTTTTCTGGTAGCCACAAGTAGGATATGAGAGGCAGAATCAGTGGGATCGTTGTTGTTGTTGTTGTGTGCCTTCAAGTCGCTTCCAACTTATGGCAACCCTAAAACCTCTATCATGGGGTTTTCTTAGCAAGATTTGTTCAGAGGAGGTTTGCCTGCCCCTGAGGTTGAGAGCGTGTGACTATTGGTTAAAATACTTTCAGTTGCTATGTTTTATGGTGGAGATTAACTACAGCTTTCCATTCCTTGAGCAATGAATAACAGAAAAGATTACACATGTGCATTGGTCCAGTGTCACAGCACCACATTCTTCACAATCATGCATAGAAATTTGAAATATTATGGCATGGACGATCCTTTCTTATTCGTGATCTGTGCAAATCACACAAATGGGTCGTATCTGCGCTTGCACAGCTAGAACCCATTTGTGTGAATTCACACATGACCAGTCGAAGAAATACCGTTACAGGTAAGCAACCTGTCCATCTTCAGCATTCAATAAAACATCTTTATCCTAGAGACAATCTTACCTAGTTCATTCATAGCTGACTTTCCAAAACTTTGTGTTCTTCTGATACCTTTACTACAGTCTCCATTCTGATTTATGGCTGAGCACGGAAAACGTCTATTTTAAGGCCTTCATCATCCGCCGCACATTTCCTATGCAATCCCCCCCCCTATTTTGTGGGGTACCAAAGAAACACTAAATATAGTGAATAGTTGTTGAAAGCTAATAAAGTCTTTAAGGGTTTTGTGGGAGGCAAACCTGATTCAATCATTCATATCCCCCCCCCTACATAAGAATGTAATCGACAAATATTTACATACCTAAGACATTTGTATACCGCTTTACATTCCAAACATTCCAAAGCCGGTTACAGTATTGCACATTACGACAATCAAGGTGTGAAACTGTAAAGCAGTTATAAAATGTAATTCAAGTTACTACCAGAAGTTACTGATTTATTCTGAGGATCTGGAAAATGAGAAACTAACAGAAAGAGTGGTGTTAAGACAATAAAAGAAGACTTTCTATCACACTGTTCCGGTCAATCCAGAAACCCTAGATGAAAACCAAATGATAAAGCAGAAATTGCAAACAAAGATACACACACACACACACACACACACACACAATACACACACACACACACACACACACACACACACAATACACACACATTTGCAATTTCTGCTAGGGTTTCTGGACTGACCAGAATAATTTTCTGACATTACAGAAAAGGCCCAAATGGGAATTCAGAAGATTTGCAAATGATAAGAAATTGCAAACATATATATATATATATATATATATATATATATATATAATACACACACACACACACACACACACATATTTTTGCAATTTCTGCTTTATCATTTGATTTTAATCTAGGGTTTTTGGTCTGATTTTCCAGCAATTTTCTGACGTTAGAGAAAAAGCTCAAATGGAAATGCAGAAATTGCAAACAAACATATATATACACACACATACATCTCTCTCTCTCTCTCTCTCTCTCTCTATATATATATATATATATATATATTTGCAATTTCTGCTTTATCATTTGGTTTTCATCTAGGGTTTCTGGACTGACCAGAATACACACACACACACACACACATTTCTCAGCAATTTTCTGACATTAGAGAAAAGGCCCAAATGGGAATTCAGAAGATCCGCACGGGGAAAACCCACAAAAGAAAGGGAAAGAATCTCCTCGCCACTCTCCATGTCTAAGTAAGAGGGAAAATGTAAATAAAGGCTAATGAGTGGCACATAATTACATAAAATTGTTACTTAGTAATGGATGTAAATAACCCAAAATATGTAAAAGGGGGAGAGAGAGAAAAAACTGACGATGAATGAGAACTAATTACTCCAAGCTAATTAAAATAAGAATGGATGGAATGGAAAAAATGTGTTAATAGGACTGAACCTGCCATTTCTAAGGGAATTTACATATAAGTAGGTGGAATGCAAATTGGGCCTCCATTCCTGCCAAATCAGACTAGCAAAGATTTAACGCTCATTGTTTTCCTAAGGGGTTTTGACTGCAGAAACAGATTAGCCTCGATATCTGGCGGAGGTGAAATTTTTCAGTTTTCAACCATGTTCCTTTTACAGGAAGTCGTAGATTATCTTGGATCGCAGATGCGAAGTGCAAAAAAGGAAATAAATGAGTGTATATATCAAAGCAAGAGTGTACACCACGGAGTCTGCAGTCGCAGTCCTTTGCGGATGGCAAGCGAAGAGGGATAAAATGGTGTGTGCGGTCAGGGTGCACGTGCAACAGCGCATCGGCACGCACCGCCATTACTATCTTTGCAATTTTCCTGATTCACGGTTCCAGAACGGACCCCCGCAAATTGGGAGGGGCGACTGTAGATCTATATATCCATATGTCTCTACCTAATCTGAAGCCTCTCCCCTTTCGTTCTGGTGTTGTCGTATTTGGACAATACACAGCCCAAACCTTGGTTCTGCTCTGGGCAACCCAGATGATGTCTTGCATATGTCGTGTACCAGAAGCAGGCATAATAAGGTTAATTGTGGTTGTGGTTGTTGTGTGCCATGAATCAGGTCAATTTATGGCGACCCTAAAACGAACCTATCATGGGGTATTCTTGGCAAGTTTCTTCAGAGAGGGTGTGCTATTGCCATCCTCTGAGGATGAGAGAGTGTGACTTTCTCAAGGTCACCTATTGGGTTTTATGGCCAAGCAGAGATCTGAACCCTGTTCTCCAGTCATAGTCCAGTGTTGAAACCACTACACCACGGTGGCTCTCAATAAGGTTAATACACTCAGGTCTCTGTATCCACAGAAGGAAGGAAGGAAGGACAGGAAGGAGGGAGGACAGGAAGGAAGGGGAAGGGGAAGGGGAAGGGGAAGGGAAGAAAGAAAGAAAGAAAGGAGAGAGGGAGGGAGAAGGGAAGGGAAGAAGGAAGGACAGGAAGAAAGAAAGGAGAAGAGAAAGGAAGGATGGATGGAAAGAAGGAAGGACAGGAGGGAGAGAAGATAGGAAGGAAGGATAGGAGGAAGGGGAAGAGGAAGGGGAGAAAGAAAGAAAGAAAGAAAAGAAAAGAAAAGAAATTTTCTAACATGCTGTTTTCTGTAAGGAAAAATGAAGAAGCCCTGGTATTGGGGTGAGAATAAATGCATTCAATTGCAAATAGCTGGAGTTGAGCAAATTGCACATGCTTGCAAACAGAGAGAGAGGGGAAAAGAACCAATAATTTAATTTAAAAAGAAAAAAGAAAGAAAACTCAGTGCTGACATTTGTGTTTCAGATGCTTCTCCCATCTAAACAAACAACAGCAATTATATTATTTGCATATATATATATATATATATATATATATATATATAGTTAAATACAGTGTTTGAATTAGGGGACAAGGCCGCCTCTGCGCGTACGTGTGAAAGGAAAAAGCTGAGGCTGGGGAAATGTGGGAACAGATGTTTTCTTATCTCTCCACCTGTCCTGCTTTAGCTACACACTTACTCACACACAAGATCACAAATGGTAAGGAAAAGAAAATGGAAGGATCCGATTCTGAAAATTGCGGGTTACGATGAGAAGGTGGGTAGATTATGGAAAATGCAACAGCAGGGTAGACTGTCACCTCCACAGCTTTTGGCTCAACGTTTGGAAATGTTTGAAATAGTCCTCTCCCACACAAATGGCACCCAGTCACTATACTACAATGATGGTGGATGGAGTAAACCTGCTCTCTGATGCTAAATCGGGGGCAAATCCCAGGTTTTATCCATTACAACTGTATCTTCCAAATCACAGAGAGTCTTGTAACCTTTTAAAGTCTAATCTGCTTTGAAAATGAAGTTGTCTGTTTGCCCATTGGGACAGAATGCCTAAACAGACATGACAAGAAGCTGTTCATGGTTGCAAACAATTTCAAGATACATTTAAATGGCAGTAAACACATCAGTTCCATGGCTCTTCTGGTATCAGCGTTAGCGGCCATGCTGAATGGGGATAACGGAGGGTGTAATCCCACACATTTGGAGGACCCCACATTGGACAAGGCTGAGGTACCATATTGATCTTGTTGCTGCTGTTGTGGGCCTTCAAGTCATTTCTGACTTTTGGTCATCTCAACGCTCAAACATTGCATTCTGTTATTCTACACTCTGGCTTTATTGGCCTTTTTTGAGCTGGGTACCTCTGCAATGCTGCCGCCCACCATGACTTTTGTCTATTGGTTGTTGACTGATACACACACACACACAAACCATGACTTTCCACAAACCATTTGTTGACACAGGAATCTGTGTCACTGGGACAGATGTGTGTGACTAAACGACAAGGACACAGAGTGACAGATGCATTGACTTCTGTGTATGACTGATAGCTGATATTTCATACTTCTAAAACAACAAGAAGAAGCAAAGAAGTGATGCCTTTTCCTGGACTGACTAATACTT
This sequence comes from Phrynosoma blainvillii, assembly GCA_026167975.1. Taxonomy (NCBI): domain Eukaryota; kingdom Metazoa; phylum Chordata; class Lepidosauria; order Squamata; family Phrynosomatidae; genus Phrynosoma; species Phrynosoma blainvillii. Next base: position 20,598,209 of record JANUYF010000012.1, read on the forward strand.
TCAAGGTTGCAAGGTCAAGCTTTCAAGCTTTATTCCAGGATCCGTCCAACGAAAAGCTATTGACTCGCTCGTTCTGTGTTCCTTTCGGGTTCTCGGGGGTGCATGTTTTCAGGTTATTTTTAAATGCTGCAGTTGTTTGGTAACTCCTTCTTCCACTCTGGATGCTTGGCAGGCATGTGGAATTTTCCTCTCCCTGTCTCCCTGTGCCCCACAGTTGGCCTTGGAAACATCAGAACCTATCTACTCCGATTGCAAGGCCCTAGCATTCAAAAGCATCATTTAAATACCCAAATTGCAAAATCAGTCCTTCAAAAGTGGATGTTGATGTGTTATGGGATGGGAATGGCATCACTCACACAGGGGAGGGGAAGGAGATTAACTTGCAGAGGAACCCTTGAGGTGGGATGTGTGCATGGCCTGGAAGAGTTTGAGTATTTAATGTCTATGTCCAGCGACTTCCAACTGATGGCAGGAGGAGTGCAAATGGAAAACCAAGAAAAAGAGGGATGGAATGGAGTCCATTGGAAGAGGGTATGGCTGGCTTGCTGGAACCCTGACGTCTTGTTGTAGGTCTCACTTGTGCTTCATGATCTGGAAGGCCACCAACAATTACTACTTACAGCTTTCTTGTTGGTGTGGTGGTCATGGCTGGTGTTACCTTTGTTGTTGTTAACTGCGCTGATTCGATCTCAACTCATGGCGACCCTATGGATGAGACATCTCCAAGACCCTCTGTCCTCCACTGCTCTGCTTAATCCCTGCAACCCTATAAAACCCATAGCCTCCTTAATAATAGAGTCCATCCATCTGGCATGTGACCTTCCTCTCTTCCTGCTTCTCTCCACCTTTCCCAGCATTATTATCTTTTCCAAAGAGTCCCTTCTTCTCATGGTATGTCCAAAGTACGACAGTCTCAGTTTGGTCATCTTGGCTTCCAGGGAGGTTTCTGGCTTGATCTGCTCTAGGACCCACTTGTTTGTCCATGGGATCCTCAGCACTCTTCTCCAGCACCACACTATCTCAAAGGAATTGATTTTCTTGCTATCATCTTTCTTAACTCTCCAGCTCTCACATCAGCACTAGAGTTGGCTCTGTCAATGTGGATTGCAGCAGTTCAATTGGAATATCATCTGTTCCTAGTGATTTCTTTTTCACTGTTTCTCTTATTGCAGTTTCCACCTCACTTTTTAGGATTTGGGGTTCATCTTCATATGGCTCTTCATTCCATGTGGCTACATCGCTCTCAAATCCCATGTTCCCAAGTTTTGACTTGGAGGAATGTCAGACACTTCCTCTGGGTGCCATTCAACAGTGAATTGTGTGACATCCACATACCTGGAACTTTTTTGAGGTCCATAAAAGTGACATCTACAAGTTCCAAGTGGGAATCATGGAGATGTCATTGGACTCACCTCTTCCTCATCTTTGACTATGCTGAGCAGGACCCTTTAGATTTTCATTGTAATAAAGCTTGGAGAAACATATTTCTACAGGCCCTGACTCCAGCCAAGTACCCTTGGAAAGTGACCTTCAGCCAAGTATTGGCCAAGTACCCTAAATGTTTAGCATATTATTACTTCAAAATGTCTCCGTGATTACACTTTGAAATGTGATTTGGTATCTTATTTTTATGTTTTCGTTGTGTGCTTTCAAGTTGTTTCTAACTTATGGCAACCCTAAGGTGACCTATCACAGGGTTTTTTGGGGGGCTGAGAGTGTGTGACTCACCCAAGACCATCCAGTGGGTTTCCATGGCCAAATAGAGAATTAAACCTTGATCTCTAGAGTCAGAATCCAATGCTCAAACCACTATACCAAACTAGCTCTCCTTACACTGCTTTTATTTATTTATGATTTCTAGTTCTTCCCCACCTTATCATCTGCACAACAATCCTCTGAAGTAGGATAGGGTGAGAAAGAGTGCCTGGCCAAAGGTGTGTGCCCTCCTTTCTACAAGGTTAATGGCAGAGTAGAATTTGAACCCACCTTTCCTCATGTTGGGCATGTTCAAGCTGGTGAAGAGAAGGCAAAGGAGTGCCATGATCACACTTCAAATACCTAAATGGGCCAGATTTCTTCTTGGCTGCCCCAAAAGGTAGGACCAGGTCCACTGCCTTTAAGTTACTGGAGGGTAGATTTTGATGGAACATTAGAAGGAACTTCTTGATGGTGACAAAAGTTGGGCAATGGAACTAATGACCCAGAGAGTTGGAGGTCTCTCTTTCTCTGGATGTCTTCAAAAAGAGTCTGAAGAGTTACCTGCTCGGAGATCTGGCATTGAGCAAGGGGTTGGATGCAATGGCCTCTGGGAACCCCTTCCAACTTTGTGGTTTTATAAGACTTTTCACAGGATAGGTTTGTGCTCCCTTCCCACTCCAAAGATATTCTGCCCAAGAATTTGGTCCTGTCCACTATTGCACCATGGTATCTCCGTAGGGTCATTGAAGCCCATTCTTCTCCTTCCAATATTTTCTGGAAAAATACAAAGCCTTACAGTGCCCTGCTCAAGACTTTTAGACAGATGGTTAAAGACAGGCTATTCTTTCTTGTTCCAGCAACAGAATGCCCTGTAAATGGTTTCTAATCCACAGAGCTTTTTTTTTTTTACCCTTAACAGGATTCTCATTCAGCTCTTTCTCCCCAGTACGGATATCTTTCAAGAAGCTTTTTCTATTCCCCCCCCCCCCCACTTTTATTGGTTCTCGATGGGCTTGAATTAAGTGAATGGTTAGTAAGCCTCTTCGGCTCTCCTCTCAGGTTTTTAAGAAATGGGATGGAGCCAGCACCAGCGAAATCTTTTCACACCTGGCTGGAACCAGGTCAGGCAAATAATACATTTCTCGAGCTCAGCTGGCGACTTGTTGGAAGACACACACACACACCCCACAGATACTGCTCAGCTCTTTAAAAGCTTCAGGCAGAGAGGTGATATACCAACCAGAGGCCTAGGCGGAGGAAGACCGAAAAAGATACGATGCCGGGGAGATGAAATGCAACCCATTTTTGGAAAGTGGCCTACACAACAGGCCCAAGTAGCACTGTGACTAAGCAGTGGGTGAAGCTAGCAAAAAATGAAATAAATTGCCCAGTTGACTTTTGCAATCTTCTAAGCTGACAATTAAACAGCCCTACTGATTGCAAATGAATTTTCCGTTTTAAAAAATGAACCCAAAAGCATGGTGGTAAATTGCTAATGAGCAGAGAGCAATGCAGGAGAGCTAAAATGATCCACCATATTGGAGCATTTATCATAGAATCATAGAGTTGGAAGAAACCCCAAGGGCCATTCAGTCCAACCCCATTCTGCCGTGCAGGAAGACACCATCTAAGCACTCCCGACAGAGATGGCCACCCAGACTCTTGCTTAAAAATCTCCAAAGAAGGATTACTCCACCACACTCCAAGGCAGCATATTCCACTGTTGAACAGCTCTTACTATCAGAAAGTTCCTCCTAATGTTTAGGTGGAATATTTTCCTGTAGCTTGCATCCATTGTTCTGTGTCCTAGTCTCTATAGCAGCAGAAACCAAGCTTGCTCCATCCTCAATATGACACTCCTTCAAATACTTAAACAGGGCTATCATATCACCCCTTAACCTTTTCTTCTCCAGGCTAAACAGACCCAGTTCCCTAGGTTTTTCCTCATAAGGCATGGTCTACAGACCCTTCACCATTTTGGTTGCCCTTCTCTGGACCTGTTCCAGCTTCTCAACATCCTTCTTGAATTGTGGTGCCCAGAAATGGACATAGTATTCCAGGTGGAATTAGCCAGCTGTGTAACAGAGTTTTTGCGCTTCCTACCTCATTCCACTTTTAAAAAGATATACTCATGAAACTACAGGATAAGGAGAAACGTGAGAAGGTTATGAGTCCAGGGAGCATTTGTTGGATGAGGTGGCAATTTCAGTTAGGAGAGAATGACCAGCCCAGAATGGCATGTTCTGCATCAGCAATCTTTAGCTACAGCAATTCAGACTGACATGTAGCTCTGGATCCAAGAGAGGAAGAGGACAGGAAAATCAGCCAGCCACTGGGATTTGTAGTTTGGTGAGGTATTCCACCTGGTCCATCAGAGAGCTCTGGTGCTTCACTGCTTTAATTCTGCAGTGTGGATACACCCATAGAGGAGTTATGCTAGCATAAGGACTTTTCTGGAGGTTGCACAGAGGTATCCTAGACCTTCCCAAGCTGTGCATCCAGGAAATGCCTGGATGCAACTCCATCCCTGGACTCCCAATGGTCACTGACTAGTTAGTTGGGTGAGCAGAGAAAGCTCTTTTGCACTGTCACATGCCTGGCAGCCATCACCTGTGTAAACAAATTATTTTGGGAGTTGGAAGGTCTGGGGGGAATGGTGGGGTTTTCAGGTTTGAGGTCAGCATGCCGTTTGTGGACTATCCTATTCCAGCCCCCCAGCATAGGGGGTAAGTATAGGGGAAGAGTATGAATACATGAAAAGGGCTTTTTGCTGAGTCTGGACCACCTGGAACAACATCATCAACTCTGCCAGAAAGAAACCCTCTTAGTTCTCAGGTAGGGACGGTGGTGAGGTCTTTCCCATAGTTTGCTACCTGGGATCCTATTAATCGGAGGCACCAAGGATTGAACTTGGACCCTGCTGTTTGCAATGTGCATGCTCACACATGTGCAGCCACTAAGCTAACATCTTATTCCTTTGTCCCATAGCTTCCAAACTCAATAGCACAGCAATTGATCGACAGCGCCTTCACTTGAGCATGGCATCTGTAAGGAGCTCCATTCATCACTCCCATCTCCACGATCGCTGCCCTTAGCCTGTTTTCCCCCAAGTTGAAATGGAAATCTCTATCAGGAAATGGTTTGTTTATATGTATATGTGTATACATCTGTCTCTCTTCCTCTCTCTGCATGACAAGGAGAAGAGCAGCACATGACAGCTAGACCAACAGCAAATCTGAGTTTCTAGCTCATGGAAAGCTCACAATATCAGTGTTGCTGGAACTAAGTTTCTCTCTTTCCTGCCTCCAAGAGCCTTCTGGGACAAAGCAGCCTCCGTGGAAAGGACACTCCTAGTTACAGAAAAGAGCCCTTGTCAGCTGTCTACTTTGTGACAATAAGGAGAGGCTAAGGTTCAGCCCAAGACATGGCTGATGGAGTGGACGCTGTGGGACATCACATGGGTGAACAGGGGAAGACTCATTCAAGGGCAGAGAGATTGAAAGAGAGGAGAAAATGAAAAAGAGAGACTTCTCCATGATTGCAGCAATTGGAAAGGTGACCTTTTAGCAGGTTCTCTCTCCGCTTCCTCCGTCATCACTGTTTGCTCTGCAGTGCTGGACACCTTGCCCAGGGTTAGCAAACTATATGCCACTATCTGCACCAGAATTCACATGCTTTTAGAAAACAGAAGCCAATGTGGAACGGGAGGTAATCCTATTCTAACAGATCAGATAGTATAAGGGGGGGGGGGGAAAGAGTGCTGATCTCATCAGCATTACTTTTAAGGCTACAGAATGATAGAATTTCACACTGATTGTACTTATTTGTCCAGTCCCAGCAAAATAAAACCCATGGGAGCAGATGCTGAAGTCTCCTAACCAGTGACCAAGAGACAGAGGGCAAATGAAGTCCATACAGATTATGAATATTATTCGGCAAGTGGGGGGGTTGTCATTGTCATGTGTCTTCCAGTCATTTCTGACTTATGGCAACACTAAGGGGAACCTATCGTGGGATTTTCTTGGCAAGAATTTTTCAGAGGTGGTTTGCTATTGCCTTCCCCAGAGGGTGACTTGCCCAAGGTCGCCCAGTGGCCAAGCTGGGATTCAAAGCCTGGTCTCCAGAGTCATAGATCAAGTGGGGAGGCCCCCAAAATTAGATCTGCCAAGCAGGAAGGGAGGACAGCACTGGTCTTCAGGACCAAGGACAGCGTCCAGGTAGCAGACAAGTTTCTCTGATGAATTGCAGTACATCTTTAGCCCATTGGTGTTCCAACTAGAGTAGACCCATTGAATTAATACTGTGTGGTGATTCAAAATTACATAAATTCAACTGCTTCTGTAGGCCTATTCTAGATGGAACTACAAACAGGATTTAGGCTATAGCCACAGATTTCACTGTGATAGATCCTTGGATCTCCAGAGGGTTTGGACATCTGGAGAGTCATCAGGGCCAATGGTAAGGAAGTGTGGAGCCTGAAGTCCAAAACCTCTGGTGGCCAAAGGCTTCCCATCCCATCTCAGTAGTTTCTCACCCATCCTCTGAATAATGGAAATATTTAAAAAATAATATCCTAATGTTTTGTTGCATAGCTTCTTGAAAGAGCCAGTGTGGTGTAGTGCTTCAAGCATTGGATGACGACTCTGAAGATCAGGTTCGATTCCTCACTTTGGCATGGAAACCTACTAGGTGACCTTGGGTGAGTCATACACTCTCAGCCCCAGAAAACCCCATGATAAGTTTAGCTTAGGGTTGCCATAAGTTGGAAATGACTTGAAGGCACACAGCAACAAGTTTCTTGACGGATCTGTTGGCTTGAAATGAAGATGCCCAATGAATGTAGAACCACTGCTGTCTCTTAGCCAGGATTCTCTTATACCACTTTCAAGAATCGTCAGAAGTGTGTCTCTGTATATCAGGTGCTGGGAAAGACGAGACAGAAGGTGCAGTTGCCTTTGTGTCTTGCTGGTGAATTTCCCATGGACAACTGGTTGACCATTGTGTGAACAGAATGCTGGACCAAACAAGCCTTTGGGTTGATCCAGAAGGACTCTTCTTACATTCTTTGTCAAGATGTAATGCGAGACTCTGAAGGATTGTAAGGTCCAATGTTATCGTTGTGTATAAGTCCTACCCAAAAGACTCCCTTCCTCTGTTTGTATTTTGTGCCTTACAGTCTTTCCCTCTTGGTTTAAGACATGGGGAGTTAAGTTCAGGTCCTTGAAAACCATGCTTATGACTCTCCTATACAAGAAAAGATGTGCATTAGGAAGAGGAAGGAAATGGAAAATGACGCAGGATGCCAGAAGTATAATTCTTCTCCACTCTGGAGAATGAGAACAACAACAAAAAATCCTTTTCCAAAGCAACCCATGATGACAATGCCTCCCTACACCAAACTGCACTTTTAACAAAATGAAGCTAATTAAGTAATTGCCTAAAATTATCGGGATTTTTTTCTTTTGGCTCCAGCAAGTGAAATTTCCATTGTTGGTAATTTCTTTGGTTTTTGGTTAAGAGTCGGCAATGAAGGCTTGATGACCCCAAAATGAGCATATTAAGTTTGAAGTAGGGGAAATGTCTGGGGAGGGGAAGGGAGGAGAGAATACTATCATTTAGAGATTGGTTTTTTGAACAGCTTTCTCAGCTCCAGGGATAGCTGGTGATCATGGCGATCAAAATTCTCATATTTTTTGATGGCTGTTTATCTGTTAGAGAGATTTCTAGCCCATTTTTCCTCCAGTGAGGTGGTGTAGATGCCAAACTAGCTGCCAGTTTGTTTCCAGGTACAATTCAAAGGACTGGTTATGACCTATAAAGCCCTATATGACTCAGGACCGGGCTATCTGGCAGACTATATCTCCCTACATGAGCCAGTTTAGGCCCTGATCTCTCTCATCTGGAGAGATCCTTCTCTCAATCTCACTGCCATCAAAAATGGTTGGTGAGGATACAAGACAGGGCCTTCTTGGTAGCTGCCCCTGGATGCTGGAACTCCCCTCTCTGCTGTCTTTCTGTTGGCAAGCAAAACCTGTTTGATTTTGACAGGCTTTTAATACAAAAGTTTTGTAAAGAATGGGTTAGCAGGTACTGTATTGTTGCAAACTGAACTGCTTTAATTGCTTTTTCATCTTGCAAGGCATTTTAGCTTTTGGAATGTAGTGTTAAATCATTTCAATCTTGTCAAGAGTTTAATATCATTTTGATATTGTCGATAGTTTAATCTCATTTTAATGTTCACCTTTTTCGGTATGTTTTTAGCTGTAACCTTTTTTAAAATGGTAGATTTCAAAGCTCTAGAGCCATGTTAGTCTGTAGAATCAGTATGTAGGGAGATCTTGTAGCACCTTTGAGGCTAACTGAAAGAAAGAAGTTGGCAGCATGAGCTTCCCTAGACTTAAGTGCATCCAAATGCATCTGAGGAAGCAGACTTAAGTCTTTGAAAGCTCTTGCTGCCAACTTCTTCATTTCAGTTAGTCTCAAAGGTGCTACAAGATCTCTCTACTTTTAAAAAATGGCAAGCCTCGAGTCCCAATTTTGTGGGAAAGGTGGGATATAAATTAATATAATAGTAACAGTAATACTAATAGTTGGAGTAGTAGTAATAGTACTGCTACTACTACTACTTTTTGTCTTGCTGTTGTGTGCCTTCACATTGTTTTTGGCGACCCTAAGAAAACCTATCATGGGGTTTTCAAACCTATCATGGGGTTTGAACAAGATTTGTTCAAAGGAGGTTTGTCATTGCCTTCCCCTGAGGCTGAGAGAGTGTGACTTGCCCAAGGTCACCCAGTGGATCTCATGGCTAAACTAGGAATCGAACCCTGTTCTCCAGAGTTGTAGTCCAACACTTGAGTTATGGTTTATGCCTTGACTGCCTCAAAGCCTGTAAAGTGGCTGAAAAACCTGAAAGTCAAAAAGGGAAATTAGGTCTATGGTTATCTGCAGATACTGCTTTAAGCCAAGTCTCTAGCCTAAAATAGAGCAGCCTGTATCTCCTGACTTTATGAAAACAGAGTGAATCTGAAATAAGGGGCTATTTGGGATGGTGGACCGGGGGGGTGGGGGGGGGGAGAAGAAAGCCAAGGAAGGATGTTTAAGAGAACACGTAACCCAAGGGCCCATTCACACATCATAATTGTAGCACTACGATTCTGCTTTAACTGTTCTGGTTCCATACCATGGGATCCTGAGATCTGCAGTTTAGGGAGAACTATTTAGAATTCTCAGCCAGAGAACTTGAGCGCCCCATTGAACTATAAATCCCTGGATTCCACAAGATGCAGCTACAGCAGTTGAAGTAGAATATAGCTTTGTAATTGTGTAGCGTGAATGGGCCCCCAGACTCTGCAGCCTCTTGCTGTCAAAGAAGTAATGAGACGTCGAACAGCCACATCTATCTTGCACACATCTATCTCTTTCCTCAAATCCACCACCAAATGCCTGCTGGGATCTACTGCAGAGCATGTAAAGTGGGCACCAGACTACAGAAATAAATTATTCTCAAGTATGTGTATGTGTGTGTATGTGTGTATATATAGCCTCTCACTTTGGAGAAGGAAACAACTACCAGCTCAACCTTTGCATGGGCAGCTTTAGAAGGTACTGACCAAGATCCAGAAATGAAGGTTTTGATGCCAGAGGGGAAAGCACAGCAAAGCATAATGGCTCTCATGAGTGCACTGGCATCCAAGGGCAGCTCAATTCCAGAGCCAAGCTTGACGTACAGCCTGGAAACCTAGGTGTTCTCCAATGCCTGGGCATATTTCCTAAAGCTCAGGAGATGGCATGGTAGGCTGGAAATTTTGGGACATGAACCAAAGAGCTGTACAACACAACACAACAAACAGTGGGTCCCCAGATGCTTGTTGGAGTCCAGCTTTCAGAGATTCTAGCACTGAAAGCACTGGACCAAATGTACTCAAGGCTATAACCCACTGCCCCCAAAGCAATAGAAATGTAAGGACATGGTGTAATGGCTGAGAGCCAGCATGGCATAGTGGTTTGAGTGTTGGACTATGACACTGGAAATCAGGGTTCGATTCCTCACTCAGCCATGAAGCCCACTGGGTGACCTTGGGCAAGTCGCACTCTCTCAGCCTCAGGGGGAGGCGATGGCAAACCTTCTCTGAACAACTCTTGTCAGGAAAACTCCCCAATAGGTTCTCCTTAGGGTCACCATAAGTCGGAAATGACTTGAAGGCACACAACAGCCCCCTGAAACTGCAAACCCAGGATTCCATAGGATGCACCCATGGCAGCTCAAGTGTGGTGTTCAGTTCAATTGTGTAGCAGGAAAGAAATCTTGAGGTAAGCTTTTTGCATCAATAGGGAATGCCCGACAGTTATCAGTAACCTAGGTTGCATCGACACTGTAGAAATAATGCAGTTTGACACCACTTTAACTGTCATGGCTCCATCCTACAGAATCCTGGGATGTGTGGTTTTGTGAGGCACTAGTGCTTAAGGCAGGGATAGGCAACCTTTCCCCTTTAAGGGCCGAGGGACTTCAGCTCCCAGAATCCCAGGAGCTATTGGCCAACATGGGACTATTGGCCAACATGGCTGAGGCTTCTGGGAGCTGAAGTCCCTCGGCCCTTAAAGGGGAAAGGTTGCCTACCCCTGGCTTAAGGCTAAAGACCTCATGAAACTATAAATCTCAGAATTCCATAGGAGGGAGCTGCAGCACATAAATGATGTCAATTTGCATTATTTCTACAGTGCAGAGTTTTCAGGCATTGCATGATTATTATTTGATGTTTTTAATTTGCTGCCTCCTTTGTATTAATATGTATTGTTTTATTATTTTGTAGAATGTACACCATTGGCAGGCTTATTTTTATCTATTTTTATCTATTTTAATTACTGTATGTACAGTGCTGTGTAAATCTACAGTGCTATCTAAATAAAGCATAATAATAATAATAATAATAATAATAATGTAGATGCACCCAGAGACTCAACAGAAACCCTCCTACTCCTTCTCTGCATTGAGAGATGAGACACCATTTTCATTAGGAAACCTCCCACCCCCTTCATTTTGCATTGCATCCTCCTGCTTATTATGGTCTTCATGACAGGCATCATTGCAAGGTGATGGCAAAAAGGGAAGTGGGCCTCAGAATCAATTTGCCACGTGCCATTCACCTGCATGCTTGCGAGTCAGATTCAATTTCCTGGAGCTGCCCTTTTGCATACTTCAGCCACACACAGATTTATATTGATTTAAATACAGCATGGATCTGCCGGTAGGTCTTTCCTCCTTGAGACAGCAAGGCTCATGGGGATGTTGGGACTTCAGGACAAGCCCTATGACTATAGGATGTTCTTGCTCTGCGTTTCTTGGCGGTGGCAGCCAGTGGCTTATATTTAAGTGGAGTGGAATGGTAAAGGAGGTATCCATGGTGCTGAAATCCCCAAGTGGTTTCAGAACCTTGGATAGCTCCTTTGAAGTTGAAATTCGAGCCTGAACTCAGCACCTTACACCAGTGACATGGAAGCCACCAAGAACCATCTCTACTTTCTGGTTGGGGCATCCCATGGAAATCAGCTCCCACCCCTCTTTGTAGTTCTGCTTTTATTTCGTTGTTTTGTGCTATCAAGTTGACTTCAACTTGCAGTGATCCTTGTGTGTTGTGGTGGTGGTGGTAGTGTGACTTCAAGTCATTTCTGATTTATGATGACTCTAAGGCCTATCATGGGGTTATCTTGGCAAACATATATATATATATATATATATATATATATATATATTCTTGAGAATCATTTATTTCTGTGGTCTGGTGCCTACTTTGCATGCAGAGGAGGAAAAGAGTGGGCTAAAAATGTCTTTTGTTAGACAAAATAGACAGACCAACAATTGTTCAGAGATGAACAAACTAGTCTGTGCCACGTTTGCACCTGTTTCCTCCTAAGTTCATACTAGCCCATTTCTGCATTAATGTGTAATATTTGCCCCCCAAACCTATACAAAGACTAGACACATGCTTCCATGCTCAAGGAAGCAGACCAGAAAACTGCTTTTGCACCACCTCTGCAGAAATCTTTTTAGCCTAATGGTGTCATTAAGCTTGTAATACCTTCAGGGGGCAAAAACCTGCATGCATCCTGTCCCTGCGGTGCTGGACCAACACCATTTGATAGCTAAGTTTCTGTCTCACTGAGAAAGCAAACCTTCAACTCTGTTCCAGTCACAGTTTGCCTCTGATAGAGTTTTTTTTGGGGGGAGGGGGATTGCTTAGATGACTGAAGTTTCATGGGAATACCCCACTGGTTCAAAAAAGCCCAATCTTTGAACTTGGTGGAGTTGGAAGCCTTTAAAGCAAACATGTTTGATGAAAGAAGTGGGGCCCTTAGATGAATCAATCCCCCCATGGATCTTCAAGGAAGCGGGGCACGGTGAATGCTTGTGGGAGTTGTAAAAATGCAGCCAAATGTTGCACGAATGAATGCTGGATTTAGTTACCCCCAAAAGAAAGAGGTTGGTGTGGGCAGGCAGTGCTCCTGCTTGGAATGAGTCTGCAGGACAGAGTAAAAGAGATGTTTTGCTGGGTACAGCCCTAGTAGAATTAGATCATTAGCAGCATCTTGGAGGAAGAACAGAAGCATCCTGCAATGTGGGAAGGATACAGTCAGGATGGTATCAAGAGGCAAACATAAAAGGAGGAGAAGACTGAGAAGCAGTAAAAGCACATACCCACCAACATTTCATAAATGAAAACTGGGACACGTGTAGCCAAGTAACATCCAGGTGGTGGCAAAAGATAGGAGAGGCTGCAGCAGTTTGCTCTTACCTGAGTCAACTGGGAAAACCTTCCAAAAAGTGGTGCTTTTATCTGTTGTTACCTTTGTATTTATTTTTATCTTTTCATCATGTTTTAATTGGGGATTATATTGTTTTCACTTCATGTTTTTAAACTGAACCATCATTGAATTGTTTTCTTATCTTTTATACGTTGCATGTTGTTTTATTTAAAAAAACCTGCACCTTTTTAAAAAAAATGGTTGCAAGCAAATGCTTACATAGAGTCTGCAGTCAAGAAGGAGGTTAGGACCATGGTCCTAGGACCATGAAGGAACTAGACAAGATGCTCAAGAGTCAAGATATATCATTGGATACTAAAACTGGCACGGTCCCTGCTATCGTATTTCTCATTTCTATGCATGGTTGTGAAAACTGGGCTGTGAAAAAAGCTGGTAGGAAGAAAATCAACCCATTTCAAATGTGATGCTGGGAAAGAGTTTTGCAGATACAGTAGACTGCTAAAAAGACCAATCAATGGGTCCAAGAGCAAATCATGCTTGAACTTTCCCTAGAAGCCAAGATGACTAAACTAAAACTGTCGTACTTTGGATATATCATGAGAAGACACGATGCACCAGAAAAGACAATGATGCTTGGTAATGTGAAGTCGAAGGCTTTCACGGCCGGCATCTATAGTTTTTTGTGGGTTTTCCGGGCTGTGAGGCCGTGTTGAATGTATTCCTGATGGTCCACCTGCATCTGTGGCTGGCATCTTCAGAGAAATGCTTGGTAAGGTCAAGGGAAATAGGAAAAGAGGAAGACTGCATTTCAGATATATAGATTAAGTCAAGGAAGCCACAGCTGTCCTGAGTCTGCAAGACTTAGGGCTCCAAGTAGGGCTGTCAAGGATGAGATGGCCTGGAGGTCTCTCATTCATGGGGTTCCCATAAGTTGAAGTCAACTTGATGGCAGTTCACAACAAAACAAGCAAATGATTGGATCCTGTATAGGGAGAAAGGTGGGGCATAAAATAATGAATAAATAAGGAGCGTCTATCACCCTTTGAGGTAATTGTTCCACTCTCAAACAACTCTTGCAGTAAAAAAAAAAAAGTTCCCCCCCTAAAGTTTAGTTGGAATTTTTTGCTTATAAGTTGAATCCACTGGCTTGCATCCTAGTCCCTGGAGCAGCAGGGAAACAAGCTTGTTCCCTCTTTATCCTGACATACTTTCAGGTATTTAAAGGTGGCGATCATGTTGCCTCTCAGTCTTCTTTCTTCCAAGCTAAACATAGCCCAGCTCCCTCAGTCATTCCTCATTCTTATCTCCTGAACAGGCTTCGCAGTGGAGACCAAGGGCCCACTGTAAATGCAAGAAGAAAAGCAAAAGTTTAAATAGCATGGTAGACCAAGTTAGTAAGTCTTAACTTTCTTCCAGGGACCAGTAAAAGCAGACTGAACCCCAAAGTGGACTGACCATTGGCCCTGCGATGGAGGCCACCAGCCATGACTGTTTCAGTTCTCCACCTTCCACTAGAAACTGGCAAGTGGTCCCATCTGTCTAATGGCCATCTTGTTGCCTTCGTAGCTTGTGCGATAGATTAACTACCCTGGCTTGCATCCCCCTCCTTTCTCCCTCTCTTAGTGAATCCCTGCCTTTCTTTTCTTAACCTCTGAATATCATTTTATTTTGGCTTGATTCCCTCATTCATTCGTTGAATAAAGGCATCATTGTGATTATTATTCTTATTATCCCCCTCCGTCACGCCACTCATCACACCATTATATTATTTGCATAGTGGAGCTGAGGAAGATTTCAGGTTGGGGCAGAGAATCTGCACAAGTTGTTATTACGGCAATCAGACAAAGTGAGAATTGAATCGGGAAGGGGTTGGAAGAGGGCAACTCTCTCCCAGTGGGATGCCAAGGTGCCATCTGACTGCAGCAGCTACGCCATGCAAAAAGCTGGCAGAAACCAAAGGGACGTCATAGGGGTCTTTGCAGAAAGCATCAACAGTCACCGGCATGTTTTTTGGGTGCCCCTGTCCTGCCTTGGTGAGGATATTGTAAAAGGGGCAATATAGGCCTTGGCTATGACTCTGGAGACCAGGGTTCGATTCCCAACTCATCTATGAAACATACTGGGCAAGTCACACTCTCTCAGCCTCAGGGGAAGGCAACAGCAGACCACCTCTGAGCAAATCTTGCCAAGAAAACCCATGATAGCCTCACCTTTATTACTGCTGTCTACCATCAAGCTGTTTCCCTCTTACGGAGAGCCTAAGGCGAGACTATCCGGGGGTTTTCTTGACAAGTTTCTTCAGAGGAGGTTTCGAGGCAGAGAGAGTGTGACTTGCCCAAGGTCACTCAGTAGATTTCATGGCCAAGCTGGGAATCAAACCTTGGACTCCAGAGTCATAGTCAAATGTTCAAACCGCTACGCCACGCTAGCTCCTTAGGGTTAGCATACATCAGAACAACTTGAAGTCACACAACAGCAAAACAACTTTCAATGTTATAAAACACAGAACAGGTTCACAGCCCCATTGGCATGGCAGGTGTATCTGTCCCTGTCTGCACCCACCCTTTCAAAGTATTTGGTCTTGCTTGGGCCTAAGCATGGCTTGGAAGGTGGCACCATCTTCATCCTCATCACAGTTTTGACCGATGATGCCCTGCAGCTGGGTCAATGGGATGGTTTGCTTCTTTGGCGCCCTCTCAGCCCCAGAGCCGTTGCTTCTCCTGTTGTGGCAAATGAGGGCATGCCAATGCAAGCTCATGATCTCAGCGTCAACCGGCGATGCTCCGCAGAAGCAGCATCAACACTAAGAAGCTGAAGTTTGCTGATGATTAAAAGAAACCGTCTCCTTCAAAAAACCCTTTGATTTGGATGGAGGGCTTTGTGAAGTCGGACGCCTTGCCTCTAATGATCTTTGAGCATTTCCCCATTGCCATTCCCATGGCAAAGCAAAACTCCGCAGAAGACAGTCGCCTCGGAAGGAGAAGCGTACCATCGCTAAGCTCAGCTGCAATGCCCATTCATCCAGGGAAGAATTCATCTCCCTTGGGGAGACTCAGCAATGCAAGTGGGAAATGGGTTAGGAAAGGGGAGAGACCCTTGGGAGATCTGGTGGACACGTCTCCAGGCCACTGGTGGGATTCCAGAGGAGAAGATGAAAGAGATCACACATAGCTTTCTTTGGCCAGTTGGGTTTTGTCAGGTAATCAAAAAGACTGGATGTGTGATCCAAAGAAAGATGGACCAGTTGCATAGAGAGAGGGCTCAAGCTGGGAACCAAGGCAGGTCCAAGACTAGAGATGTAATCTTTCTGAATGTGTTTTTTTTTGGGGGGGGGGGGAAGAGCAATTATTTTTACAGACTTTTACAGACTCCCCCTTTTACAGACTGAAAGTCACTTTGAGTTACTTTCCAACATAAAATGCATTATATAAAACTTGGTCTGGCATAAAACTATCATCCTTGAATTATTAAAGGCACTGTCTTAATGCAGAACAGAATTCCAAATTGAACTTACTTTTAAAGAAAATGATTATTATTTTTATTGCTACAGGCTTCTGAGCCATGAGGAAGACCTGAGCTATCTAGAATCCCTTTTGGTTGGGGCAGTTTATAAAGAGCAGACAAACAACAGCAGCAGCAACAAAACAAGAAGCTGCCTACATTCGTAAAAGAGAGAAAATTATGTTGTCTCGGCTACTTATCTATAGCGTCAAGCAGACATAACGCAACCAGAAAAAGAACCAAGAAAAGGAAACCAAGACCAGGAATGATAATAATCTGATATTATATGTAGTCTTATCTAAAAATCTTCCTCTTATAGGGTTTTCAGAAAGGATTTGGGAGAAGTAATTGCACAAACACCTTGGCTTAACCATCTTATTCATCACTCTTTAAAGACAAATTACCATTTCCATTTTCCCATGGTTTTTCTAGGGGAAAAGAGCTATGAGAAACAACCATTTTCTTCTGTATTTCTCCAATTTTTTCCCTACAGTCTTTAGCACCTCTGACCAAGGTTTTCTCCTGCCCAATACAAAGAACAAAATGGTGTCTTCACTACCAGGAACCATTTGTATAGGAAGTCCAATTGTTCTTCAGCACTGGACCTGATAGCGCTTTCCTCCAGCTATTATAGGATCCTTTCATAACATCAGCCAAAGTCTTGCATAATATAACACAGCACAGTAACAACAAAATAACAACAACAACATACTAAAATATAATAATTGATCTCCTTCGGAGAATGCTTTGATGCAGAAGAGACTGTCAAAATGCAGGATAATCAAATACAGGATAAATATTCTGCATTTAGATCAGTTATATCCAGAGTGACAAGCTGCTTCTACAGCTTCATCCCGTTCAAAACCCTCATAACAACCCTGCAAGGCAGGACCAGGCTGAGATATAATGGTCCCAAATCCCCGAGTGGATCTTTCACATTCATAACTGTCCAGGGATTTAAATTTGAGGATTGGATAATACTCACAGTCTAACACTGAGACACCCATCCCGGACATCATTATTATAGCCTTCTGAAAGCCACACCATATGACTGAAATTGCTCTAAGCGCATCTTTCCCTCCAGAGATGTTAGACTACAACTCCTGTAATCCCCAGCCATGCTGGGGATATTTCCTTTACAGAGGTCTACACAGTATCTGACATTATCAATGTAAGCTACCAATAGTGGCCATGTTGGCTGGTGGATTGTGGGATCTATAGGTCAAAAAAGTAGCTTTTCTAATTTCTGGATGCATCACTCTTACCAGAGGTCTGCTCTGTTCACTTGCAGAATGTACAGTCCTAAAGATATATATGATGCTACATATATATATATATATATATATATATATATGACAAGGCAGAGAAATATTCTGACCTGGTACAAAGCAGTTTCCTATGAGGCTGGGCTATTTTGGGTGGGATGGGGAGGCAAGAAAAGGAACTTTCCCAAGCTCAGCAGAGACCCAGAGATTTATCAGATGTGTCTGATGAATCACCAATTTCTGTCTGATGGAAATGCATGCCCTTCCAACTGTCCTGATTTCCAGGGACAGTCCCAAATAATCCTCTGTCATCCCGCTTTGTCACCTGCTTTTAAAATGTCCCAGTTTCTCTTGGTTTCTCCCACTTTCACCCTTTCTCCTTAGCTGGCTTCAATGGGTGCAAACTGATTTCAAAGCAAAAAAAAAAACAAAAAAAAAACTTGTACTCAGTCAGTTCAGCAGAAGGGAGAGGTGAGGAGGAGACGCAATCTTATCCTTCCCAGGTGGCCCAGGCAAAAGCAAACTGCTGCAGCTGCTCCTAGCTTTCCTATTCTTCCTCATTAGTAACTTCCACCATCTTGGCCACAGTCTGATGTTGCTTGGCCATATACATCCCCGTTTTCCCCTCTGAAATGTTGGAGGGCTCGGGAACGGACGGGGGAGCCTAGCTTTGGCAAGCCGTGGCTGGTTCTCTCCTCCGCTGTCTCCTCCAATGTTTATTTTCAGTGTGTTCATACATTACTCTGTTGTCATTGGCAGTGCTCCAGATCCACCCACTTCCTTGCTGGGGTGAGATTTCGACTCAAGCAGTTATAACGGTTCATTTATTTTTTCTTCTCTCTCTCTCATTTCCCCCCCCCCCCAAGAAAAATAACCCCACCTTCCCCACTGCCAGCAAAGATATTCCGAAGGATCCTCTGAAGACAAAGCCACTGCAAAGAGCGGCAAGGTGGATGCTGCCAGGTGGCATGGAGCTCTACCTTCTTTTCCCCCGACAGGAATGCCTCCCATCCCTTTAACTTAGCTTTGCTTGGAAGACAAAGCCCTGGCCAGAGGTCCAGAGGTGTTCCAAAGAGAATGACCCTCAGCGTGTCCTTGTTGGTTCTTACTTCTTAAGCCGACTTGGGAAGGATTTCAGCAGATCCCATTTAATCGCTTGCAAGGCCCTTCATCCCTTCTCTTGACAGTGCAGTGAGTTTTTCCTCCCTAAGCTGGCCTGCTTGTCCATTTTTATGTTATGTCCACCTTTTCTTGGGATCTGGGATCTCTCACCTGTCTTTTTTTAAATAAAGAATTAAACAAGTCCCTAATCCTCAAGGTTGTAGGGGGAACAGAGGGCAGGTGTTGGCTCTCCATTTCACAGGAGACAAGGAAGGAAAGAATATTCAAAAAGATTCAAACGTCAGGTGCAAAAGGGTCTGTTTCACCACCACAACCACCATCGTCACAAACTCTGTTGAAAACAACCCTGGACAGATAAGATTCTTTGCAATTCGGGGTTTCTGTACAGAAAATTGCACATCAAGCTGTTGTTCAGAAAAAGCACCTCTTCTGTGTAGAAAGCACAGTTTCCTGACCGGATAACATGCTTTTCTCCATTGAAAAGACGGCTTTCTGCACAGAAAAACACAATTGCCTGCAGAGAAATTTGATTTCCTCTGGAAAAGTTGGAAATTAAAGTTTCCTGAGGCGTCAGAACCATGTTTGGGAAACAAAATATTAGAAATATCAAAGCTAAGGCTGTTAGGAATTAGCCTTCTTTAGCAAAGGAGAAGAAAAGCGTGCCTCAATCTGAGGATGCTTTAGAAAACTGACTCAAAATAAATGAGGCAGGCAGTTTCAGGTCACAAACTTTTAAAAAGTTTGCTAATGGCTTTGCATTTACAAATGCATGGAGGAGCCCCTGTCCTAACTAGCTAATAAATAGATTAGGTAAAAGAAACAGCCTGAGTCTTTAACTCACCATCTTGGTGATCTGAAAAGGTATTGGCATAGAGAAGCTAAGAGCCAACAGTGTAGTGGTTTGAGCACTGGACTAAGACTCTGGAGACCAGGATTCAAATCCTGTCTCGACCATGTAAACCCACTGGGTGACCTTGGCTTGGGCAAGTCACAGTCTCTCAGCCTCAGAGGATGGCAATGGCAAACCTCCTCTGAAGACATCTTGGCAAGAAAACCCCATGACAGATCAAAAGCAACTTGAAGGCACACAACAACAACAAGAGAGGGGCCAGCGGGGTGTACTGGTTTGAGCATAGGACTTGGACACTAGAGACTGGGACTCCCTACTCAGCTAAGGAAACCCACTGGGTGACCTGAGACAAGTCACACACTCTCAACCCCAGAAAACCCAGATTGGCGTAAGTCGGAAAAGAGTTGAAGACGTGCAACAACAAAAACAATGTACAGCGCTCTTTGTACAGTGCTGTGTACATTGACAGCGCTTTATAAATAAACTTTATAGTGGGAACGAATAAGGTTGTGGCTGATGTTACTGTAGCTGTGTGCACCTGCCAACCACAGGCAAGATAAACAACAGCTGTCTCCAGAATCACTTTCTAGGCATCTATGAAGAGAGAAGGAAGAAGAAGTGAGCAGATAAGCCTGTTGCAAAAGCTATCCTCAGCATTGCTGCATTGGAACTATGCATGAAATGGACTAAACAAATAAATTCATATATGCTTTGAAACAGAGGGAGACTCAGATATGAGAAAAATCCTGCAGGATCAAGGGATAAAACAGCCCTGGACCCGAATCACCCAATCCCAGCAACCATCACTCAAACTCCTACAATACCTCTTTCCAACCTGGTGCCTTCCAGACACGTTGGACTATAGCTTTCTGTACATCTGATCTCAGTGCATGGGTTGCTATTACCTGGGACAATGGCCTTGGTATTAAGGAGGGAAAGGATGCTTAGGGCCCAAAAAACATGCAGAAAAGCAACACCACCCCCAGATAATTTGCTTATCCAAATCTCATTCTCCCTGTGCTGCATTTCACACCTCTTGGATGCCAGATCGCACCTCGAGCGCACAAAGACGATATCCCAATTTGTGCCAGAGATTGCAGTGGCAAGGAGAGGCATGTCCAACTTGCCAGAAACGGCCAAGAAAATGAAATGTAGCACGTCCCGCTGAGTTAATAATGTATAGTTTGTAAAGGGGACTTGTGGGGGTGTCTGTGTTGCCAATTGCAAAGCTGGAATCCCTTCTGATGGAAGTTGAGGGGCTCCTTGTGATACAATCAGACCAACCAACCGACTGACTGACAAACAGGCAGCCTACTCTGGAGCCACGTCCATCCAAATTGTGTGGTGGACAAAAAGGGGTGTTGGTGTGCATAAAATCTTGAAACAACCTCGCTATTTCAACAAGGTATTGGGATCCTTGAAAAAGGTGAAGCAAGCTTCTAATGTGTTTCAATCACAACACAACAGAACACAAAGCGGGTGAGGGATAAAAGGATTAAATGCCCCCCAACAATTGCTGCTCTACTGACAATTACTTTTGGATGTTGCTTTGCAGCAAAGCCAATTAGGCTTCCCTGACAAAAGGTTCCATATATTGGCAAGTCACACTCTCTCAGCCTCAAGGAAAGGCAACGGGCAAACCTCCTCTGAACAAATTTTACCCTAAAAAACCCCCAATTGGTTTGTCTTAGGGTCACCCTAAGTTGGAAACAACTTGAAATCACACAATACGTACACACAAAGAAGAGTAGACACACTCAACTGACTGAAAGATGTGTAAATCTCATGGATTCATTGGTTTGAATCTCACTGTGGGACAGCAATTGATTCCAGGTTATTCTGTATACTGTTTGCCACTTTTTGGTGTATAGGTTGACCTTAGTGGCTCGGCATATGTGCTTGAGCCTTTCCTCACTGAAATAAATGGCAACATCAGTGTGCTGAGCCAGCATAATGTTGTGGTTTGTGTGTTGGACTCTTGTGAGATCAGGGTTCGAATCTCCACTCAGCCACGGAAACCCATTGGGAAACCCAACCTGGGCAAGTCCCACTCTTTCCACCTATGAGAAAGGCCATGGCAAATCTCCTGAGAGAGTGTGACTTGCCCAATGTCATCCAGTGGGTTTCATGGGGCAGCTGGGAATTGAACCCTGGTCTCCAGAGTCATAGTCCAACACTCAAACCACAATGCCATGCTGGCTCTCACAGAGCATTAAATATTGAATGAGTTCGTCAAAATGTTGCAATGATTTTTGTGTGTGTACATGTGTGTCTATTCCCATTAACTCTGCTTTTCTAAAGGTTGCGATAACAACAACAACAACAACAACAGCCACATTAGAAGTTACAACCGCCGAGAAGCACAAAGATGGTGTGTTGGCTGGCAGTTTTCTCACACGCCATGCACAACCCTTGCTGCCGTTTTCTCGAGGCTGCGTCAGGGGTTGAAAAATACCGTTTTGACTTCTATCTTTAGTATATAAAAATAAATTAGATTGATAACCCACAGCTTGCTTCTTTCTCTCCCCATTGTTGGCTAAAGGAATTACATAAATATCCATTTTTGTCAGCTTTGCCTGCATCCGTTTGGGGAATCTGTCACTTCAGATGTCTCACTTAATTTGTGTTACTTGGTCACTCGATTGTGCCCCTTCACTCCTGATTTGTTTTGAAGCGCAAAATGAAGTCGTGTCCTAATGTTGTTTTCATGCTGGCTGGGAATAGACCGATCGCGCCATGATCTGTTGAAGAATCGAAAAAGGCTAAGGCAACAGGCAGCGAGAGAACGGCATTTCCTCCTGATTTGACAATAACACCGAACGACATGAAACAATTTCCTAGAAGAGGTCTGGCAGGGGTTACATATGGGTCGTGTGCGTAGAGCAAGGGTGGGCAACCATGGAAAGGTATGGGGCTACCTTAGCAGCCCAGGAGAGCTTGCAAGGCCTTGGGCACCTGATGCTGCAAAAACCCTAAACTTTTGCCCCCCTTAAATGCCCACTACCTTAGGTCCAAAAGACAACAAATATTGCTCAATGCCCTGTTAAGTTGGAGGCAAATTTAAGTACCCTTCCCCACACAACGTCTTCACTTTTCAGAGGTTTAAAGTTGTCCTCGGTTGCCTTTGCTCTCAGTGGCATCACCATATGGCCAAGTCAGATTTGGGGGATTTTCCACTATGCTGGGAAGCCACCTGCATCTGGGAGTCAAAAAATGCAATTTCCCCCCAAAACAATTGTCCCAAGTTACCCCCAAAAGGGGGTCATTTCCACCATCTCCCTCCTCCTGAACAAAGTTTGATTTTCTTTGTGTGAGTGGGTGCAGTGTGAGGTTTGGCCTCCCAATACCTCCTGCAAGTCTACTGTGGTCCCTTAGCCTTCCACAGTCCATAAAATCATAGAATCATAGAGTTGGAAGAGACTCCAAGAGGGCATCCAGTCCAATTCCCTGCCATGCAGAAAGGCACAAAGCACTCCTTTTGACAGTTGGCCACCCAGCCTCTGCTTCAAAACCTCTAAAGAAGGAGACTCCACCACTCTCCAAGGCAACGTCTTCCACTGTCAAACAGTCTTACCCTCAGGAAGGTCTTCCTAATGTTTGGGTAGAATCTCTTTTCCTGTAGCTTGCATCCATTGCTCCGGGTCCTAATCTCTGGAGCTGCAGAAAACAAGCTTGCTCATCCTCAATAGGACAATGCTTCAAATATTTAAACATGGCTATCAAAAGGTAAAGGTAAAGGTAAGAGTATTCCCCATTGACAAGGTTGTCAAGTCGGGTAAAGGTAAAGGTATTCCTTGTTGACAAGGTTATCAAGTCGTGTCTGACCATAGGGGTTGGTGCTCATCTCTGTTACTAAGCCAAAGAGCCAGCATTGTCAGAGACTACTCTGTGATCACAGGGCCAGCAGGACTGCACAGAACACTGTTTACCTTCCCACCCAAGTGGTACCTATTTATCTACTTGCATTTGCCTGCTTTCAAACCGCTAAGCTGGCAGAAGTTGGGACTAGTGCCAGGACCTCCCCCCCATCATGCAGCACCTGGGCCTCGAATTGCCAACCTGCCGATCTTGCGATCCACAGAGTCAGCGTCTTAACCACTTGAGCCACTGCATCCCATATCGAGTCCCTTCTTAATCTTCTCTTCTCCAGGCTAAACATCCCAACTCTCTAAGCCATTCCTCATAGGGCAGTGATGGCAAACCTTTTAGAGACCAAGTGCCTAAACTGCAACCCAAAACCCACTGATTTATCACCAAGTGTCACATCCCTCTAGCTTTCTAGTAAGTGATGGCATGCGTGCCCACAGAGAGGGCTCTGAATGCCCCTCCGGCATGCGTGCCATAGGTTCACCACTACTGTCATAGGACTTTATGGTTTCCAAATCTTTCACCATTTTGATTGCCTTCCAGATGAGATCTGATCAATATCCTGCCCTAATTCCCCCCAAAAAACTGGACTCAAGGTGGACCAAAATGACAGTGACATTTGGAGCAACCATGGTGCAAAACAGAACTGGGGGGGGGGGGGGAGAATGGACAAAAAACCTGCAGCATCTTCCTGTTTTTGTGAATAATAATAATAATAATAATAATAATAAGTTTTATATATATATTTCCTACCTCTCCCTACAGATCGAGGCGAGATTACACAATAAAATGAATACAATGTACAAAGTATAAACAATAAAATAATAAAAATCAGAACAATAATAATAGATGAAGAGAATAGAATACAATATAATAAAATAAATGAAAATAAACTCCTTCCACCCGGCAACCAACAGTCCTGACCTTAAAAAATGGAAACTTCTAACTATTTGCCTACTCCTCCGCTCAATGGCGAATATCGTCAAAACATTTTGATGCGCTGACTGCCAAGTGATGCAAAACATCGTTACATGCCAACGATCAAACATACAATATTGATTTCAGGCCTATTTTAAATGCCAGAGAGTTCCAAATACCAGAGAGAGAAAAAAAATATTAATATTGAATATTTTGGTAGCAAATATTTGAAGAATATTCAATGAATATTCAGCGTAACCCGCTGCCACTCACAGCTCACGAGGAACACAATCCTGATCTACTTTTCAACTTTTTGTGTTTTTTAAATTGCGGGGGAAAGTAAAGACAAAAGGAACAAAGTTCAACAGCTTCTTCTGAAAAATAACTTCTTCCCAGGGAAATTTCAGAGTTTTTCTCATCAGTATAGCTTTGTTTAAAGATCAGGGGATGTCAATAAACGCTTCAACTTCATACACCTATTACCAAGGTCTAGATCTTCTGACGGATTAGTAATCCTCTATTGGTGATATCACAGTCCAGTTGTCAGGCAACATCACAACCAGGTCTCCCAGATTAGGAAAGCCATGGCTGGCTGCGTTGAAAGACAAATATCTCTGGCAATTAGCAAAAACAGCAAGGAAAAAAAATATTATTATACAGGAGATAGGAACATTAATCCAATTTATAAGTCTGGTCTCGCTTAAAGTGGTCCCCGGCGAGAAAAGTAGCTCTTTAAACAATCCTTTCAATCGTAAGCAAACTGAAAATGAAGGGATAATATAGAACAGTGTAAGTCGTTTGCTTTATTAGCCATTTCACTGAGTGATTTTCCAAGATTGTTATAGAATTATAGTAAATTTCCAGCTCAGCTTATGAATTTATATTTATTTTCTCCCTCACAATCAAGAGACATGGCTTTGCTTTGTGCATTAAAAGAAAAGCATGTCCTCAGCATGCCCTCCAACTGTCTTGAATTGGCAGGGATGGTCCCCAATTAATTTCTGCCATCCCACTTTTTCCACTGCTTTTAAAATGTCCCAGTTTCTCTCTCCTACTCCCACTTTCCTCCTTAGTCCTCGGCATATTCCAATTGCTGCAAACTGTGTTCCAAGTGCAAAAGTAATTTGCACTTCATGAACTCAATAGCTTCTTTGAGACAAAGGGCCAAAACACACTGCAGATATAATCCAGTTTGAGACTACTCAGTGCTAGGGGGTTCTGGGAACTGTAGTTTTGTGAGACATTTAGCCTTCTCTGTCAGACTGCTCTGATGCCACAACAAACTACAGTTTCCAGAATTCCCTAGCACTGAGCCAGAGCAGTTAAAGCATTCTCAAACTGGATTATCTCTGCAATGTAGTTTGGCCCTAACTGAATGAAGCTGGCAGTAGCATGAGCTTTCATAGACTTAAGTCAGCTTCCTCAAATGCATTTCCAAATTCCAAATTGCAATTTTGCAAAATTCCAAATGCATCTGAAGAAGTAGGCTCAAGTCTACAAATGCTCATGCTACCAGCGTCTTTCTTTCATTTCTCAAAGGTTATTTATTGATTTTCCAGGCTGACACAGCTGTGTCTTTGAATTCCTCATTCCCTAGGCTTTCTCTTCCAAATTTCCCTGTGTGTGTGTGTTTGTGGTTTATTTTATTTTGTTCAACATACTTTGATCCTGCTAAAGCGGCTCACGCCGATCCCAAAATAGACAACGTTAACAATAAGGAAGGGAGGCTGGCAAAAATAGAAAAATGAAGAAAACAAGAAACAAATGCAGAGTGGGGGCGGGGAGGTGAGTTTTATCCCTTCTCCTCCGCTTGGCTTTTAGGAAATTGCTCACGGTTCAGAAAGTGTCAGCTGTTCTCTTCTTTATCATGCGGCTCAGGGAAAAAGATCACAAGATTTTAGCACTGGAGGAACCTCCAGCCGGCCTTTTTGCCTGAGATTCCCCAACAAACCTTTTTCTGTTCCACTCTTCCTTCTCCTCCAGTCATCCTAAGAACATCTAATACAACACATGCCTTTGGTTTTCATTTAGCTATTCCTTTCTTTTTTTAAAGATTGTCTTATAGCTGGGGCGGGGGGGAGAAGGTGCCAGAATCCAGTTAGAAAAATACATACTGTATATACTCATGTGTAAGTCTAGAAATTTTAGTCAAAAAATTGACCCAAAAAATCAGGTCGACTTATCCATGAGTCAATGTATGTATTGCACTTTAACTTTCATATATATATATATATATATATATATATATAGGTCAACTTATCCATGAGTCAATGTAACTACTGTACTTTAACTCTCATATATACATACATATATATATATATATATATATATATATATTGGATAGATGAAAGAGTAGAGGGGATCTATGTTTCTTTTTGGTGCTCTCAGGATGGACTAAGCTCTCACCTTTTACCACTCTATTCAGAGAAATATTCTTCTTTTCTTTCTCTGAATACAGTGGTAAAAGGCAAGACCTTAGTCCATCCTGAGAAAACCAAAAAGAAACATAGATCCCCTCTACTCTCTCATCTCTCCAAACAAACAGTTATGCCTGACAAAAGTTTCTAAGTTCTTTGGCATTATTTTCCTTTGCATCATTCTTTAAATCCTTTGTTACATGTCCCTAAGTTTTGCCCTCAACTTATCCACAGATCATAACAAAATCCATAGTCTTGGCCCCAAAACCTGCCCTCGACCTATACATGAGGTCAACTTATAGTTGAATATATACGGTAAGTATTTTCAACCTTTTGACTTCCCTGCAAAGAGATCTCCAAAGTTGTTCCTAGCAAGGGTGGCACAAAATCCAAAGCAAGCCACTAGGTTTTGGAGCATCACTGGTCAAGGTATGATCTTGGAGCCACATGTGGACACCAAGATGGTCTTTGTTGCCTTCAACCATACCCTCCAAACTGCCCTGAGTTGCCAGGGATGGTCTTGAATACTCCTCTGTTGTCCCACTTTTCCAGCTGCTTTGAAAACGTCCTGATTTCTCTCTCCTCCTCCCACTTTCACACTTTCTCCGCAGCTTGCTTGAGTTACCGCAAACGGAGTTCAAACTACAAAGTTTGCAATAAATTAACTGAGGAGGAGGAGATGAGGGGCACAATCTTGTCCTTCCCAGTAGGCTCAGGCAAAAGCAAACTGCTGCAACCTCTCCTAGCTTATGTAATTTCCCTCATTAATAACCTCCGCTATCTTGACCAGACTTTGAGGTTCCTTGGCCACACCTGTCCTGGTTTTTCATCTCTGAAATGCTGGAAAGCCTGCCCTCAAACTGTCCATACTCTGCAAATCATTCCGTTACTGGACCAAAAGGGAAAGAGAGAAAGGGAACTAAATTGCATTTCTTGGAGGCATCCTGGGAGCATCACCCTTTAAATAGGTCACAATAAAAACAAACAGTTTTTCAAAACCAGAAGCCGACTCCCAGAAGCCAACTTCCATGTTGTTTTTGACATTATTGGCATTTTCATCTTCTTCTTGCTGGCATTATATCATGTCTTGTTTTGGCTGCAGGCTGCTGGGAGTGTTAAAAAATTATGTAGACTTCTGGATCCACTGCAATTGTTCTTCTTCTCTCCCTCCCCTTCCATTTTAGGTTTTGTTTTCTCCAAAGCTCTGAGTGACGGGATAAATAAAAGGGCCCTTAAACCTGCAAACTGAACACACGCACAAAATGGAAGAATTGCTGCCTTGCTTAATCAATATGGAAAGAGACCTTGCAGTACCTTTGAGACAAACCGAAAGAAAGAAGTTGGCGGCACAAGCTTTCATAGACTTAAGTCTACTTCCTTGGAGCTGTCCAAGGTCCTGAAGTTTGGATGAAAGAGCGGAGTGGACTCATCATCCCACTGACCTGGAAGGCATTAGCCATTGGTGGCCCCAGCACCAACGCAATAAAATAAAATAAATCAAAGCTTCGCCATTATTCCAAGACAGAGTGCCAAGAGCATTCAGCCCAAACCTGGTGCTTCTTGGTTCTGTTGACTACAACTCCCTTCGTGACCTTCTCCATCATGCACAAGGCAAAGGATAGTCTTAATAATAATAATAATAATAATAATAATAATAATAATAATTTGTATCCCGCCTCTCCCTGTTGAGGATCGAGGCGGGTAACAGCAAAGATTAAAACAATTACAGAAATTTAATTCATATTATAAAATCATATTATAAAATGATCATATTATGTCAACATTGATTTCTTGGGTGCTTTTGAAGTAAAGCCCACTCCACAGCCAAAACAGCAACACACATACTGCTCAAAGTCACACACAAGTAAAATCGTAACGTCGAAACATCAATAAATCAAAAAGCCCAAAATACGATATAGCAGCAAATCGTATCTCAATAAGGAAGCGTGATAAGGAGGAAAAGAATAAGATCTACCATGGCAAAAAGAAAAACAAAACAAAACCATTTTCAAAGAGGAAGGGAGGGTCTTTGCTATAAGTGGGAAAGCAACAGGGAAGAAAGCAAAATACGCCATTGAGCAGATGGCAGTCCAAAGGCAAGGAGCTGATGCGGAGAAGGTCCTGTCTGGTGCATTCATATGTGTGACTTCAGACAAAGGAAAGACATAGTGATGGCTTTAATTGGAGAATAATGGCACAACATCCAACTAGAGTCACAGCTCTTTCAGCCACTGTTCAGTCCTTTCCCATTCCTAGAACCCTTGGCTCTTAGATCGCCACAGCCATCATGGAAATCTCTGGAACCACGCAATTTCACGATGCTCTGCCTATATCTCACTTGAAGCCATAGGATCTGAGAGTACCTTCCATTGCAAGTGAGGGCCTGTAGGAAGACAGAACCTGGACGCCACTTTAAAGCCATGGCGCCATGCAACGGAATCCTGGGATCTGTAGTTTGGCAGAGATACTGGGAATCCTGTGCTAGAGAGCTCCAGTCCACTTCATCTGAACTGCAGTACTAGAGCTATCTGGCCCTGATTTGTAAGTTCCTCCCAACAAACTACAAATCCCTATAAGATGGATCCAGGACAGTTTTAGGTGCATATAAAGAAGAAGAATGGTGAAATATGAATCTAGCTCTTGACTTTCCTTTAATGTGGATCACTCATTGCAGAGTTCCCTAGCCTGCTCTCTGCCCATCTTCAGTCAATGAAACACCTCTTTTCTTCTCAGCCCAAATAAAGGAGCCATTTTGAGAGGAAGATGAGGATGGAAATACAAATCCAAAATTGTCCACATGAGCGGCTGAGATAGTGACACCTTTGCTTTCTGATGGTTCAGTGTATGCAAACTTTGTTTCATGCACACAATGATTAAAAATATTGTGCATACAATTATCTTCAGGCGACTATGTGTATAAAGTGCATACAAAACATAAATGGATGTCATGTTTCAATTTGGGTCCCATCTCCAGAATACCTCATTATGCATATGCAAGCATTCCAATTTTTTTTTTTTTAAATACATATATAATAGAATAAAATCCAAAACACTTCTGGTCCCAAGCAAAAGGTCTGGGCTTGAGGTATACCTGCCAAAGGTATGGAAATTCTAAGTATAAGGATGACGCATACCCATTTGACACACTTCATTTCTAAGTGGATCCATGAGAAATTCTCTGAATCTACTTCAAACCAGAGCAGAGTTTCTTAAGCTATCCAATGTGCAGAACCAGTAGGATTTTCCCCTCAATGTGCCAGGGACAGGTACCATATTTATGCCCATTGATTGCAACCATTGTACTCCAAAATGCAACACAACCGTGTCCAGCTACCATCATTGTCCTCCTCCTGAAACATCTGAAGGCTGAAGATGGATTTGGGTTGGGGGAAAGAGAGAATCACTCTCCTTGCTGGCACAAAATAAAAGCATCCAAAGATAACAAAGAGCATGTTTACCTGGAGCTCCGTTCTTCCATGTGAAGCGCAAAGTGTTGTTGAACCTGTCGCAGCTTCACAATAACATTCTGACATCCTGGAGCCAACCATGGATTTCAGGCACTGATCACAGGTGGAGCTCCTGAGTCAAACAAGGAAAAAAGAAAGAAGGCTGGGATTAGAGAAAGAGAAATGCAGAGACTGCACCCTCCAACGTTTCACAGATGAAAACCAGCACATGTGTTGGCAAGCAAAGCATGGTCAAAATGGCAAAGGTTTTTAATGAGGCAAACCACACAATCCAGGAGATGCTATAGCAATTTGCTTTTGCCTGAGCCTACAGGGAAGGGCAATATTCAGCCCATTCTTCTTCTCTTCTTCCTGCTGAGTTAACTGAGTGCAAACTACTTTTTAAAACTCAGTTGGCAGCGATGGAAGTAAGCTGAGGACAAAGGCAGAAGACAGAAGAGACAGAAACTGGGACATTTTAACAATAGATGAGAAAAATGGGGTGGCAGAGGGCTAATGAGGACTGGTGTGTGTGTGTGTGTGTGTGTGTGTGTGTGTGTGTGTGTGTGAAATGAGGGGAAGAAGGTAGACACGGAACTGAAATGATGCCTCTATGAAGTGTGCATGTGTGTTTGTGAGTGTGTGTGTGCACGCACAAGCCTTCAAGTAGCCTTTTGACTGATGGCGACCCCATAAATTTCATAGGGTTTTCTTAGACAAGCAACACTCAAAAGTGGCTTTGCCAGTTCCTTCCTCTGAAACATAGCCTTCACCACCTGGGATTCCTTGGTGGCCTCTCATCCAAGCACTAACCAGGCCTGATCCTGCTCAGCTTCCAAGATCAGACAGGATCTAGTGCCTTTATGCCAGATATTTAAGCCCTACTGTCCCTATAATGCATGTTTCCTTTTTCACTTCCCATGCCCACACTCTCCCGAAATACAAGCCTCGAAGTATGACTTGTTTCCTCCCTTTTAGGGCATCTTTCATTACATCCTTCCTCTCCATCGGAACAGTGGCCTTTTCTTGGAAACCGGTGGCCCAGCCGCTCCGCATGGTGCGCCTTTGAATGCTGGGTTCCTCTGCTGCACCTGCTGAGGTCTTGGATTTTGCAAGGGACAATCTGCCCTCCTCTGCCCGGCTCCCATTCTGCATTCTGGTCCTTTCCTCAAAAGGCAATGCAGCTGAGCACCCATGGCACCACATTTGTTACACTGAATAGCCTATTGACGACTTGGTATCTAATGTCTACAATGAGAAACAGAGGAGCCAAATAGACCGTAATTTTCCCCTGTTTAGCGCTTTATTGCAGTGGCTGCCACTGCTGATTACTTCGTATTTTTTCCTGCTAGGTCTTCCTGAGCAGCCCTCCTCTCTCATAGCCTTTATCTTCTTCATCTCCTGCCACCAATTCACCCAGGCTGCCTTGTATCAGCCAACGCAGCAAAAACTGCAGAGCTTTCCAGAGCAATTCTCAGCTGAGAAACTGAGCCATGAGCTTGGAAGTCCCTAGTTCAAATCTAGACTCTTTCATGAACACCATAGACAGATGAAAAGAAGTCATGAGAAGCAGCTCGGGGCTTCCAGGTCAGTGAGGCGGTCAATCCACTTTGGATTTTAGTGTAAACTTTAAAGCAGCAATTCCTAAACACTGGTCTTCCAGATGTTTTGGACTTCAGCGCCCAGAATTCCCGACTGTTGGCCAAGCTGGCTGGGGCTTCTGGGAACTGAAGTCCAAGGCGCCCCAAAGATCAAAGTTTAGGAACCACTGCTCTGAAGGACCCAAGCTTGAGAAGCATTGCTTTAAAGGATCATAGAATCTTAAGAGTTTGATACTTGCTATGCAAGTATATATACAACTAAATATATACAAATATATAAAAACTCTCAGAATTTTAGAGTTTGATACTTACTATGCAAGTATATATACAACTAAATATATACAAATATATACAAACGCTCAGAATGTTAGAGTTTGATACTTGCTATGCAAGTATATATACAACTAAAGATGTCAACCTCCATTTGTATGCTGTGTGCCTTCAAGTAGTTTCTGACTTATGGCGACCATAAGACAACCCTATCATAGGGGTTTTTTTGGTAGGTTTCTTGAGGGAGTTTGCCATTGCCATTCTCTGAGGCTGAGAGAGAGTGACTCATCCAAGGTCACCCAGTAGTTTCCATGGCTGAGCCAGGATTCAAACCCTGGTCTCTAGAGTCCTAGTCCAATGCTCAAACCACTACACCACGCTTGCTGGCCTAATTTCTGTTTAAAGACCTTCAAAGATGGAGAAGCCACTACTCTTCTAAGGCCATCTATTCTACTGTTGAACAGTTCTTGCACTAAAGAATTTCTTCCTAACGTTTAGGTGGAATCTCATTTCTTGCAAATTGAACCCATTGGCTTGTCCTCAGTCTCTGAAGCAGCAGAACACAAGCTCATTCCTTCTTCTACATGGCATCCTTTCCAGCTCTATGATCTTGCATATCTATGGTAGCTAGGATTAGTGAATTGAAGCTTATATCTCTCGACGCCCTATTGTCATACTGCACGGTAACAAGTTAATTTGCTTTTTTACAGAAACCTTTGGTTTCCCTCCTTTTAATTGTATAATCCTGATCCATTCCCTTTTCAGATGGAGAAGCCACAGCAGGAACCCAAAGCAATATTGCATCCCATTCCCCTAGGACACATCCCACTGTCAAAGACCTCTTCCTACATCCTCATCGCCTTAATACCCAACTGGTAAATGAACAAATACCTTGAGTGGGATTGAGAAATTCTCTCCATTTCTCTCTCCGTTTCCCCAATGCTACAAATAAGATGATTCAGAAGAATATATTACTCATCAAGTGGGCCTACGAATCCGGCACCAACTCTCCCATTCAGAATTGCTATGCAGTCATCAGAAGAAAAAAAAGATTTTATGTTCTGTTTAATATATCTGTATGGAAATTGTAATGTTGTAATGTTGTAAGCCGCCCCGATTGCTCTGCAGATGGGCGGGATATAAATAAATATTATTATTATTATTATTATTATTATTATTAAATTTGTGGAAGGAAGCTAGGGGAAGAGGTAACTTCTTTTGATCACCTCCTGAGAGGGAACAATAATAGAAATAATAATTCGTTCTCCCCCGGCTACACTCTGGAATTCCAGACTATGCACCAAGGCCACCTGCAACAACAACAACAAAATTTCAAATTTGCCACAAGAAGGTAATTCATGTTCTGAGATCCTAACTTTGCTGCATGACAAAAGATGCACCCCATGCCCATTGGGTTTCTGCAGTGGCATCCCTATAGTTGGTATCACCCTATCTGGAAGGCAGAAGGGAGGCGGTAGAGGGAATGACTGCCCCACGACTCTTCCTCTCAATGCCCTCCATCTGGCCTGTTGCCACCCAGCAAGACTGCTGCTTGGAATTGCTGCAACCTCTGGATGGATGTTTGGGGTCTGGTGCCATCGCTCAGGGGAGCCTCCATGCCAGACCCCAAATGAAAGGCACCTCCTGGTGCTTGGCCTCCCAACGGCCATTTAGGATCTGGCATGGCTGCTTGGGGAAGCAACCGGAGACCCCAAATGAAAGCCACCTCCTGGTGCTGAGGATTCCCAATGGCCATTTGGGATTGGGCATGGCTGCTCAAATTGAAAGGCATTGGCCCACAGCAGTGCCCACTGCTTGGAGGGCTGTTTGGTATGACTGCTGAATAAGTGGGAAAGGGATGTGATGCCCTTTCTTGCTTGGCCAGTAGTCACGCCAACCCCATTGGGATACACCCAGCATGGTTTGCACCCCCTGCACCCCACTAGTGACACCACCAAGTATCTATAAGCACAGGAGTGAAGGGCCACACTAAAGCACTGGAAGGCCCAGGGGCACCCTCTGGAGTCTGGAGTGTCGCCCGGTGTGGTTTGTACCCCCTGCACCCCACTGAGTTTCTGTAATATGGAGGACCAAACTAGAGCACTAGAAGGCCACAGGGCATCACTACGGGGTGCAGACCGCTTCGGGTGACACCTCAGAGGAGGAAGGTGGGAATGGGGGCCGAAGTTTCAGGTCTAGAGGCTTTGCTGGCGGGGTGGGAAAAGAGAATCTCCTCCTTTCACCTGGCCAGCAGTTCTTCCTCCTCCAGGTTTTTGGAGGCAGAAACAGCCTGGTGGATCAACCAGGCGGCACAGAGGCAGGCAGGTGGGGAGACTCCTCTGTCTGCATGCAGCACACCTTTTTTAATGTGCTTTTTGGGTACATAAGTCCAATTTCCCCCCTCCAGCCCAAGAGAGAAAAGTAACTCTTCCAGGAACAGAATTCCAATTCTCCTCCTGCCCTTCCCACAGAGAGAAGTAACTCTTCTAAAGAATAATTCTGATTCTTCCTCAGTTCCTTTTCCAATAGAGAAAAGTAATTCCGCCAGTCACACAATTCTGCTTCTTTCTCTCCCCTTCTGACAAGGAAAAGTAACTCTTTCAGGTACATAAGTCTGATTCTCCAATTGCCCCTCCATCACAGAAAGGTAGCTCTTTCAAATATATAATTCCAATTCTCCCCCTGTCCTTCCGCCAGAGAAAAGTAATTCCACCAGGTACATAATTCTGATTTTTCCAGCTGCCCCCTCCGAAAGACAAAAGTAACTCGTTCAGGTATATAATCCCAATTCTTCCCATGTCCCCTCCAACAGAAGAAAAGTAGCTTCCTCCCTTTCCTTAATTTAGAGGAAATCCATCCAATTTAATTTGAGTGAAATAATTGAATCATTACTTTTCTAAGGGGAAAAGCTCTATTAGAAAACACCTCTGGCTTTAAGCCTCTGCTCCGATCTGACTCCAAAATGGCTGGCTTCCTTCAATGGACTGTGTGTCCTTTTTTCTCTCTCTTTCAGCCTCCTCCTCCTCCTTCATTTCTCTGTGGTTTGCCCTCATTATCATCCGTTTAACATATTGTGGTGTGTTTATTTAGCATGTGGTCTGCAGCACAGTGACCTTTGCATGCCATCCCTCCATCCCTGCAAGAGGCTCATAAATAAACTAACTGACATATCCTGCTCTCTTTTATACCATGCAAGAGCCAGCATTCTGCAGCAGAAGGACCCAAATCCCATTTGTCACAGCAGAAAGTTGGGATGGCCTCCTCTTTGCATCTTCCAACCATCGCGATAATGCCTTTCCTCAAAACCAAGCACCTTTGCTGTTGCGTGCCTTCAAGTCATTTGCAAATTATGGTGACCCTATCATGGGGTTTTCTTGGTACAATTTACTCAGGAGGGGCTTGCCTTTGCCTTCTTCTGAGGCTGAGAGGGTGTGACTTGCCCAAAGCCAAACCTGTGAGTTTGCATGGCCAAGTGGGGATTCAAAGCCCAGTGTCCCAGTGTCCAATGCTCAAAGCAATACACTACACTGGCTCTTAAGGCAGCTTACAGAGATTAAAACAGGGATAAAAACACATAATGTAGTGGTTTGAGCACAGGTCTAAGACTCTGAAGAGCAAGGTTCGATTCCCTACTCGGCCTTGGAAACCCACTGGGTGACCTTGTGTGAATCACACTCTCTCAGCCCCAGAAAACGCTATGATAGGTTCAACTTTGGGTCGCTATAAATCAGAAATGACTTGAAGGCACACAACAACAAATACAGAAAAACAACAGAGTGTGAACGACAAATACAGAAAACCAACATAGTTAACACACGTGGACCTTGCATGGCTGACAACCCATTGTGCAACGACAATTCACCGCAAGCAAAGGCAAGGTCTACAGGCAATGTGCATTCACACACTACCTTAACGCACTATCAAAAGCACAATAGTGCAGCTCTGCTTACACCGCTGTCAGCTGGATAAGACGGTTGCATATTTAAAGAAAACAAGACTCCACATGTGTAGTGCAACTTATGCTTGTAAATGTTATCAACAAGAAGCCAGCCTGTCGGGTGGCTCTGGAGTTAAGCACGCAAACAGAGATGTAGGCACACACTTTAAGATATAGTCTAGATTGGGGGTGCCACATGGGATCACATCCTCTTCTTTCTGGTCACCAACATAAACAGATGCAAAATCAAGTTACTATTGAATGACAGACAAACAAGCAGATAAGATAGATAGATAGATAGATAGATAGATAGATAGATAGACAGACAGATAGACTGCAATCCAACATCCCCTTTCCATACCATTAATATCCTCATGTGGAGATACCTTGCGCCAACACTATGCAACCTCCATGAATGGCAACATTGTTCAACACATGTCATTGACTGGGTGCCATCGTGCAATGCACAATCACAACGCACAACTGCAATGCACAAGGCGCAGCGCATAGCCACAACACGCCAAGGTCCTTTATGCACACCTGTACATCCACCGCTATCACCAGAAAATGTCTGTGGCACTATGGCAAATAATTTGCCCCAGATGCGTAGTGTGCATTATTCATGCCAATCTCACTAACAGAATTGCAGCAATAGATAGGTAGAGTTCTCTGGCTTTCGGTTTGTGTTTTGTTTTGTTTTTAAATTTACTTTTCAAACCTTAGCGCAAGAGCTTGACAAGCATTTCCTTGTAGGATAGCAGTCAAACAGAATTACCGTACATACTTGACTATAAGTCGGCCTCATGTATAAGTCGAGGGCAGGTTTGGGGGCCAAAATGATGGATTTTGATATGCCTCGTGGATAAGTCAAGAGTAAAACTTAGGGGTATGTTAACAAAGGATGCAAAAAATGAAGGAAAGGAAAACAGTGCCAGAAAACATACAAAATTCCAGCAAGCATAATTGTTTGTGTTCATACTAAAGGCTTAGTGTATGAAAGAATATAAAGGGAGTGTGAATGCTTCCAGAACAGATGACACTCTTGGCTTTCACCAGGAGATGGTTCCTTTTTAAAATAAGAATTCAAGTACAGCCCAGTACTTACACTGACCCGTGGATAAGTCGACTCAGGCTTTTGGAGTCTATTTTTGGACTAAAATTTCTAGACCTATACATGAGTATGTACAGTATACTCTTGCCTTTCACCAGGGGATGGTTCTTTCTTTTAAATAAGAGTTAACATACAGTAGTTACATTGATCTGTGGATAAGTTGAGTTAGGTTTTTGGAGTCTACTTTTGACTTAAATTTCTAGACTTATACATGAATATATACAATATATTTAGTTAACGTAAGTTTCAAGTCTGATGACAAAGATGAATCAAGTGATGCCAAATGCTTGCCAAGTCATTTGTGGTGTTAATTCCTTTTATTTCCCATTTGCTTGTTCCTCTAACTTCCATTTGGAGACACAGCCCCCCCCCCCAATTCCCCTTTGACCGTAGCCTACAAAATTCAAGCCACTGCTCAACTTAAGGGGACACCCCCCCCCCAGTGTACAAATCCTCCAGTTTTGGTGGGCTCAAATCTCCAGCTCAGCTGGTAGAGCCAGGGCAATGTGATCAGACATCCTCTTTTTTCCCTAGGTCATGTCCTACATTTCAACCTTTTGCCCAGGAGGGTTTTCATAACGTCCTCCATTTTGAGCATCTCTAAGCAACATGAATTTATACTTATATTAGCATTTTTGCATTTATTTTGCAATGGCCTACATATTTCTTGAATGTCGTACGTTTCACAGTGGCTTGTACTGATATCAGGTCAACCTGAGCCAGGGTGAGTCTATGCATTTCCTCTATATATAGGGTCTATACATAGACCCTGAGTCTATATATTTCCTCAGTTAGCCACCTACTTTCCTCCCAATTGTGGCAGAGCCAGGGCTCACCCTCCACTCTGCTCTGCATCCACTGTCTGGATAGAAACATGTAGGCTGGACTAAAAATTCCTTATCCTATCTCCCAAAGCAAGTAAGAAGGAGCAACCTCACTATTTCACCTTGATTTGGAAACAAGCTAAGATTTCTGTCTTAATTTCCAAACAATAAAACATGTTCCCTATGTGTTTGAATGCCAAGCTGTGAGCAGCCGTGGTTGGTACTTAAAGCATAATGCTTAATGGCTTTACCGGGGCTATCCTTAAGTCTCAGATTTTGGCTCAAAAACCTCAGGGCCTGAGATGATCCTGAACCAAGAGCCTTGCAAGTGCAGGAAAGAAGGAGGCAAAAAACCCTGAACATTGCAAATGGCTTTTCCTCATTTGCTCACCTTCCTCTGCTTAGCAAGCTTTTAGTGCCAGACAGGGACAAGCACTCTGAATTTTGCTTGCTCAAGACTCTGCCAGCCAAAAATGCAAAAGTTTAAAACAATGCTGGGTGCAGAAATTATATGCTAAATTTCAACTTGACGCGATTTGAAATGGCTAAGCCCTTAAGCCCTGGAAGTTAGGATTTTAAGAACATATAATAGGCTGGGGTGGGGTGGGGGGAACGATCATGTAATAAAATGCAAAGTACCACTTTACAGAAGCTTTCTTGTTCTCTCTCTCTCTCTCTCTTTAAAAAAAAAGCCAAGGCTGCTAGCGAATAATTTTCAAATATCGGTACCATTACATTCTGATTACATCCTGCTTTTCCTCCCTTAAGGAATGCACAGTGTTCACCATTACGGCTAGAAGTATGCATGAATTTTGACATTAATCTAAAGGCTCCATAAGCTCGTGCTCATGCTTCAATCTTATCGAGCCAAATACATACCCTCCAGCATTTCACAGATGAAAACCAAGACCAAACAACATCAGAGTCTGGTCAAGATAGCAGTAGTTATACATGGGATCATAGAGTTGGAAGAGTCCCCAAAGGCCATGCAGTCCAACCCCATTCTGCCATGCAGGAAGACACAATCCAAGCACACCTGACAGATGGCCATCCATTCTCTGTTTAAAAACCTCCAAGGAAGGAGACTTCACCACGCTCCGATGCAACATACTCCAACACTCACCATCAAGAAGTTCTTCCTAATGTTGAGGTGGAATCTTTTTCCCTGTAGTTTGCATCTATCGCTCCGTATCCGAGTCTCTGGAGCAGCAGAAAACAAGCTTGGTCCATCCTCAACAGGACATCCTTTCAAATGTTTAAACAGGGCTACCATGTCACCCCTTAACCTTCTCTTCCCCAGGCTAAACATATTCAGTACACTAAGCCACTCCTCATAGGGCTTGGCGGTTTCCAGATCTTTCACCATTTTGGTTGCCTTCCAGGTGAGAACTGATTAATCTTTCCCCAAAAACCTGGACTCAAGGTGGACCAACCAACCAAAATGGCCCTGGCATTGGAGCCACCATACTCAGCTCTCTAACCACTCTTCATAGGGCATGGTTTCCAAACCTTTTGCCATTTTGGTCATCCTTCTTTGGACACGCTCCAGCTTGTCAACATCATTCCTGAATTGTGGTGCCCAGGACCAGAAACAATATTCCAGGTGAGAAGCAGAACAAAGTGGCACTATTACTTCCCTTGATCTAGACCAGTGGTTCCCAACTCTGGTCCTCCAGATATCTTTAGTCAGTTGACTGGGTATTTTGGAAGGTGAAGTACAAAAAAACCTGGAGGACCAAAATTTGGGAATCACTGATCTAGACCAGCAGACCCATTGATTATTAATAAGGAAGAATGCATAAGCTAGGAGAAGTTGTAGCAGTTTGCTTTTGACTGAGCCTACTGGGAAGGACAAGATTGTGCCCTTCTTCTCCTCTGCTGAGTTAAGTGACTGAAAACTACTTTTGTACTTTGAACTCAGTTTGCAGCGACTGAAGTAAGTTCAGGAAAAAGCGGAAAAGGCGGCGGGGGGGGGGAGAAGACAGAAACTGGGACATTTCAAAAGCAGCTGAAAAGTGGGCAATAGATTGATCACTGATGTTATCACCAAACATTAATCTCACACTGGGTTGTAGACAAGGTTGGCACTGCACCAACGCCACTGGATTCAAACTACAGAGGAGGTCATGTATAGCAGTCCGCCAAACTGCTGCAAAGCAACAGCTAGAAAATGCAGCAATTTGATAGAATTGCAGATATTTGAAATGGGGAAAAATTGTTCTACCCAAGAGAGGGTTTTTTATGTAATAATAATAATAATAATTCAATCTTGAAGACAGGAAATGAAGAAAACATCTCTGAGATTAGATGTGGGGCGAAAGATACACCTCCCTCTTCTTTCAGTTCTAGCAGGAACCTTCTCACTTGCATAATTTCCTCTAATGACGTGGGTTTCGTTTCTGTCCCCTTGAGCAATGCCAATTTTATGTGCCTTGCACCTTTTCATTTGGAAAAGCCATTGCAACATTATAGGAACATTAGACTGTTTTGCTCGCCCTTCTCTTGTAAATGAAAAAAAGTCAAGACAAACAAGCACAAAATCTCAGGTCATAGCTCAGCTGTGTATCGTTTTGTGCTGTTTCAAATCATTGGATTCAAATCATTGGATTGCAGTGGTATGAGCATTGGAATATGACCCTGAAGATCAGAGTTCGATTCCCCACTCAGCCATGGAAACCCACTGAGTGACCTTGAGCAAGTCACATCCTCTCAGCTTCAAAAGAAGGCAGGGCAAACCCCCTCTGAACAAAAATTGGCCAAGAAAATCTTCTCTGAAATGGAATCCAGCCCTTGGACTGAAAGATGTTCCCCATCTTTAATGCATTAGCCAGCCTTCTCCAAAATGGTGCCTGATAAAGTCGTTGGACTTCACCTCCCAGCAATCCAGCCACGATGGCCAATGGGAGTTGTAGTCCAATGGTGGTCTGCAAGTTAGGAGATCTGATTTCTGAATTGTGATCTGAATTGTGATCTGATGTCTGATACAGGCCAACAGTGAAACTGCCATCTTAAATGAGATTCAAATGTATCTGCTTTAATGTTTTTTTGATGTTTTGAAATGCTGTACGCCGCTCCGATTGCCTAGCAGAGGGGCGGGATATAAATAAAAATTATTATTATTATTATTATTATTATTATTATTATTATTATTAAAACTAATTCAGCTATGGTCTACACATGGCATCGTAGAATTTTAGAGTTGGAAAGGCCATCCAGTATAACTACTCCTGCCATGCAGGAATACACAACTAACACATTCCTGAAATATGCCCATCCAGCCTCTGTTTAAAGATCTCCATAGATGGAGATTTGACCACTCTCTGAGTCAATCCATTCCACTGTTGAACAGCTCTTACGGTAAGAGCTCCATAAGGTTTAGGTGGAATCCCTTTTCTTGTAAATTGAATCCACTGATTCGTGAAGCCAAAATGAAACTTGCTCCATCTTCTACATGACATCCCTCCAGCTATTTAGATGAAGGCAAAACGCCTCCAAACAAATCTTGCCAAGAAAAGCCATGATAGGGTTGCCTTAGGGTCACCATAAGTTGGAAATGAGTTGAAGGCACACAACAACAAATCATGTTCTCTCTCTGCCTTCTCTTCTCCAAGCTAAGCATCTCTGGCTCTCTCTGTCAATCCTCCTAAGGCCTGGTTTTCAGATCTCTGATCTTCTGGGTCATCTTTCTCTGGACATATTCCAGCTTGTTGACATCCTTCTTGAATTGTGGTGCCCAGAAGGTCTGACCAAAGCAGAATAGAGCAGCACTACTACTTCTCTCGATCCGGACAATCAAAGGGCAGAGTTAAATATTCCAACTTGTTCTCACTCTGGCAGTTTCTCCTCTTTCATTGTATCCTTTTTCTTTCCACCCGTTTGGGCTTTTGCCATTACGCATTAGCCCTTTGCTTACCGACATTTAGCTCAGCTTTCAAACCACACAGACACGTCGCCTGGTCTGAGCCAACCTTAAATTGATTTCCCTTCCCTCCTCCTCCCAAACATGAAAGATTTCATGAGACGACAATACCAAATGCCTTTCTGAAAAAGGAGATAAAAATCCATATATGCGATGATAATCTCCCAGCTAAATAACAGTGCCGACAATGTGCTGCTACAGCGGAGGACAAGCTTTCCTGATTTTCTGATAACGCCAAAAAGAAATTCAAGCCTTTGCAAACACAGTCTGGCCAGAAGGAGGTGACGGTCAAAGCCAATACACATTTGTCCTCAGAAGTAGCCCTCTGGGGATTCAGATGTTGAATTATCTTTTCTAGGTATTATTCTTAGAATGATCAAATGCTTGACGAATCTTTAATATCTTGGGCTATTTGCAATGATCAATAAAGGACCACTCCTGGACCTATAATGGTCCAGAACAGTCCCACAATGTGGCATCTCGGGATAAAAAAAATGATATTATTTTTACTTGGGAAGCAGCCCAAACATGGACCTTAGGGCTCCATATGACCCCCTGGATGACTTTGCCCACTCCTTCTTCGGTCAGTACATATATATTTTTCTGGATCGGATCAGACATTGGCAGCTAGTGACTCTTCAACTAGTGGAGCAGTGTGTCCATGTTGAGGTTTAGTTGTAACTTTTAAAGGTTACTATTCAAGGTGCTTGAGTTACTTTTGGGCTATGGTTCAGCACCATGGATGGCTCCATTCAAGTTTCTAACAGGAGATTCAGCACCATATTAACATGGAAGGCATCAACCATCTCCAAGACCAAAAGCCTATCTAGTGCAGCATTCTCTCCCTACAGGGCCAACCAATTTTCACCAGAAAGCCCACCAGCATGGCAGGAATACCATGACACTCTCCTGTTTCTGTTCCCCAGCAATGGACACTGGTATATACCACTCTGATACTGGAAATCATATATAGCTGGTGTGACTGGTAACCATAGATAGCCTCCATAACTTTTTCTAGACTTTCAGAACCATCATGTGCCCTTCATTATTTCAGAGATGAACACCAGGACACATGCGGCCAAGCAACATTATGTGGCCAAGATGGCCAAAGTTATTAATGAGGGAGAACATACAGGCTGCAGCAGTTTGCTTTTGCCCAAGCCTACTTGGAAGGATAAGATTCTTCTTTCTCTTTCTCCTCTTCTTCCTTCCTGAATTAACTGAATCCAAATTACTGTTGTGGTTTGAGCTAAGTTTGCAGCAGTTGAAGTAAGCTGAGGACAAAGGAGGAAAGTGGGAGGAGGAGAGAAACCAGGACAGTTTAAAAGCAGCTGAGAAAGTGGGATGATAGAGGATTAATCAGGATCACCTCTGCCAAGAGAGTTGATCACCTCTGCCAAGAGAGATAGAGGATTAATCAGGATCACCTCTGCCAGCAGGGTTGATGGCCATCATCATATTCCAGTTTTCTGTTCTGAATTTTTCACTGTTTACTCAGTGGATGATCATACTGGCTTCCAGAAGAAGAGGCCAGGACAGCAGAGTAGTGAATCCTCTCTTAGGGCCTTTGCAGACTGCCAGAAATAGTGCAAACTGAGTCCACTTTAACTGCCCTGACTCAGTGCTAGGGAATCATGGGAACTGTAGTTTAATGTGGCACCAGAGCTATCTGACAGAGAAGGCTCAATGTCTCAGAGAAAAATACAATTCCCATGATTCCCTAGCACTAACCCTAACCCTTAAAGTGGACTCAATTTGCACTATTTCTAGCAGTCTGCAAAGGCCCTTAGTCTCAATTTTAAAGGTGTTATCCAAGGTGTGGACCCCTAACTCCCCAGCAAATCTGGCACCTTGGATAGCTCCTTAAAGTTTAGACAATAAACTAGGAGCAGATTTAACACTGATCTTCCAGGGGGGGGGGGGATCTCTGCAAAGTTTCTATGCCTAATGCATCACTGTATGCACCTCTATCATGTTCTCTTTTTACATATTTTCCCCTCCCCAGCTAAAAAGCTCCCAGCGATGCACCTTTTCCTCCTAGGAAAGTCCCTCCATCCTCTTCTTTAGTTACATCAATTCATTTAAAAACTTTTTGATCAATTAAGAAGCAGCACTGATTTGTCAATATGTCAAGAATGATTATTTTTAAATGCCAGAAGTGCTTGCAAAAAAGTACAGTTGGCATGTTGTAAGAAACATTTTCCCTTCCTTTCCTGTTCCTGGAAACACACACACACACACAATACAGAGAGAAAGAACTGCTTCTAAGATGTCATTCCTGCGATGTGAATCCTCATCGTTTCAGACTACGCAGCTCCTTTGGAGCTTGTGCTTTGTATATATCTACAGATTTAAATGCCAGATTAAGAGATCAACAAAAAGCTTGCATGATTAATCACTCAAAACATCTTCAATGGAGCTGCAGATAGGATATTGAGCTGGCAATGCGATTTGACATTTGACAGCCTTTAACGGCCCATGTGCGGTGGTGTGAGCATCCAGTGGTATTTGACATATGATAAAGATATGTTTTTATTAGCCTCCATCTGATTCATTGTTATTTAGTCATGTCTAGTATTTATACTGGGAAACACCATCACTGTCTCTGTCTCACACTTTGGAAAGTATAGATGGAAGAAACATTGCCCTAAGGAG
This sequence comes from Phrynosoma blainvillii, assembly GCA_026167975.1. NCBI lineage: Eukaryota > Metazoa > Chordata > Lepidosauria > Squamata > Phrynosomatidae > Phrynosoma > Phrynosoma blainvillii. The sequence goes on from JANUYF010000012.1 coordinate 20,642,374, forward strand.
CTCCTGGTCTAGCATTGCTTTCTGGGATCTAAGAATGGGGATGAAAATGGGACAGGAACAAACTGGGTAAGGTTATACAGTTGGCCCTCCACAATTGAGGCTTTGCACATTTGATTATTCGTAGATTTGGTTAACATGTTATCTCTAGGAATCTCTAGGTCCGCCAGCATGACTCTGCCAGATGTTGACCATAAAATCATGCTGGAAGACTAGTTTCCGAGAAAAAAAACTTCTCTAAGGCATTCCCAGGTCCTCCAGTCTGATTCTATGCTCCATTTCTGCCAGATGTTGACCACAGAGTCATGCTGGAAGACCTAGAGATTCCTAGAAAAAACACTTCTCAAGACATTTGTAGGTCCTCCAGCATAATTCTATGGTCAATGTCCACCAGATGTTGACCATAGAGTTGCACTGGAGGGCCTCAAGATTCCAAGTCACATTTTAAAAAAGTGTTTCTTTTAATTTGTGGTTTTTCCACTTTCACATGGATCCTGTGCACCTAATTCCAGCGAATGAGGAGGGTTCACTGTATAATAAATTACAGGGTTAGTGCAGCACAGTGGTTAGAACAGGACTGGACATCCCATGGGAGCTGAACAAACTGCACCCAAGGAAGCAAAGCTAAGTGCACACAGAATGGACCAGACAGTCACTTTTGGCTTTGAAAACTTCCCAGCCCTTCTTGAACAAATTAACCCACCAAGATTTGAGTGTGTGTATATATGTGTGTGTGTGTGTGTGTGTGTGTGTGTGTCTTCAAATCGCCTGTTGGCTCATGCTGACCCCATGGATTTCCTAGGGTTTTCTTACGCAAGGAATCCTCAGAGGTGGTTTTGCCAGTTCCTTCCTCTGAAATATAGCTTACAGCACCCGGTCTTCATTGGTAGTCTCCCATTCGAATACTAACCAAAGCTGACCCTGCTTAGCTTCCAATAGCAGACAGGGCTTGGTGCCTTAGGGTAGTTAGGCCCCAAGGTTTGCATACGAATCATCCATTCCCACTGGGGATCCCACTTCTCATGCACACTGTGTTTATATAACAGCAAACAGATTTGGAGCAAAGTGCGGAGATTCTTCTGGTTAGACTAATTGGGTGTACTGGGGAGAAGCCACATGAACACTAAGGAATGGATGAGTCTGCTCCATTTTTGATAGCATTTTACATTTCATTTCAAGCATATGTTTCCCCCCCCCCCCCCCATTTCATTTCCACACCAATGTGCAATTTGTTTTAAATTCCATACGAAAATTCATCTCCCTTTCTCATGCATATTTCTTTAATAAACACACTTTGTGCAAGCAGTTTTCCTTGATATACATGCCTCTTTTCAAAATGCCATTTTCATTAACATGCCGATTTTCCCCCTAACTGGTGGTTGGCCAAGTTTAGAATATTATTATCCTTACAATTTGTTCTTTTTGGGGGCAGTGGGGAGAGATATTGCTTTAGATCACTCATGGTTTTTAACTTTTATATGTTTGAAACTCTTTGACACCTAGAGGGTTCCCCCCCCCCAGAATAGGGTGTCAATGAAATGATAAGTATTTCTTTGTACAACAGAATAGGTATTCCTGTACATCTCTTTAATTGGAGAACTGTGACCCAAAATTTGAGGAATGGCAGAAACAGAAAGGGGTAAGTCACATGCTCTCAGCCTCAGGGGAAAGCAATGGCAAACCTCCTCTGAACAAACTTGCAACAAAACCCCATGATTTTGTCTTAGAGTCACCATAAGTCAGAAATGATGGCACACAACAACACACAATGATAACAAATGACACCAATAGGATTCTGGATGTAGGCATGGAGGGCCCAGAGAGGTACATAGGCTTCTCCCTTTTCTTTTCCATGGCAAGTGCCAGATAACTTGAAATAGCAAGAAGGATTCTGAATGCCATTACTGGGCAAGACAGCAAGAGGGGAAAGGATGTTAATTCTTGCAGCAAAGGAAAATACAAATGAATACACCGTAAGCATAAATAGAATGCTCTCAACTCCATTAGCAAGAAGCTGTCTTATCCATCAATATCTCATTATTTTGAGTAGAGAGAAAATGTCAGCACTTCACAAATTTGGACAGCTCCATTGCTCTCTGCAGAAATATAATCTGCCGCACTTCCATATGTGCCATCAAAGTTGCCCCACCACCTTCCAGACAACCAGCAAGCAGGGGCCAGGGGAATATGTGAGCATATACTCCAGATTTAAATAGTTTTGGTGGTGGTGAAGATGCAAGCAGAGGGCAAGGTTCCTTTGCTGACCATAACTATGGAAGAGAGAGGATTGCAGTTGGTACCACCATGAATTCTGTGCCAGAACTGACCATAGCTCCAGGCCTCCGCAAGAGTTCTTTTGGTACCAGTCGCTGAAAAACAGTACTGCTATGAAATAAGCTTTATTGATGGGAAATGATGCAGCAGATGTTATACAGCAGAGAAGCATTCCAGATCTTTCCCTGATGGGTTCCAGCATTCCCCCCCCCCCGACCCATAACCAATAGGAGAATTGGACACTTAAACAACTAATTCTTCACACAATTGCCCTGGCTGGCAATTAAATGCCCTATTGTTAGTTAAATGGGGTCCCTTTTGGGGGGTGCAAGCCCTGAGAGCAAGGTTGATGGAAGATGGACTTCCAAGGGTTATAGATATGTTAAATAAAGTGCAGACGGAAAAATAAATAAATACAGTGGGCCCTTGGTATCCACTGGGGTTTGGTTCCAGGACCACCTGAGGATAACAAAATCTGTGGATGCTCACATCCCATTAAATACAATGGCCCAGCAAAATGGTGTCCCCTACATTAAATGGCAAAATCAAAGTTTGCTTTTTGGAATTGGTATATTTTAAAAATATTTTCAAGCCGTGGATGCTTGAATCTGTGGATAAATGGAAGGCTGACTGTAAATATATCCAAAGTGCACAATTGTGTCTCATCTCTCTCTGTCAACGGGAATGAGAACTATGCAAGCAAGCTAACAATAGAGAAAAATAGACTCTCCCAGCCTGTTCTCAGCCTTCTTATTTTTTTCCCCAGCCTCAAACTGCCAAGTTAATGCAAGAAGCACAAAGGAAGTGGTGTCAAACTGCATTATTTCTGTAGTGTAGATGTACCCTTTGCTAGCATCCTGGCCAAATGTTAGCAGCTATCCAATGGTGTAGAAAGAGTTGGTTTGCATTAACTGGACAGCTGCTAACATTTGGCCAGGATGCTAACAAGGAGTACATCTACACTGCAGAAATAATGCAGTTTGACACCACTTTAACTTTAACCACAGCCACCCAGTGGGCTTCCACAGCCGGGCAAGGATTCAAACCCTGGTCTCCTGGAGTCCTAGTCTAACATCCAATCTGTTATATTGTGCTAACTCTTATATTGGCACTACTATCAAGATAAATTATGAGCTGTTGTCATGTGTCTTCAAGTCAACTCTGACTTATGGCCACCCTATCCAAGATTTATTCAGAGGAAGTTAGCCACTCTGAGGCTGAGAGAGTATGGACTCAACCAGTGGGGTTTCATGGCTGAGCAGGGATTCGAATCTTGGTCTCCTGGAGTCCTAGCCCAACATTCCAACCCCTGCACCACATTGGATCTCACCCACATCTATGGCGTCATCTTCATGAGCTCAGAGGAGAACCTTCCTGGCTGAGATGTCATGAAGAGTAAAACAAGGCCAGGGCAGATGCAGGACATGAATGGCATAACCTGGAGGAAATATGGACATTTCCCCCCATTCTGAGCTCAAGAAATTAGTCATCCTTAATTTTAAAAACTTAAGTGGAGGCCATAATCCTGAGGAAAGCTTTGTGCTCTCAGTGGTGACTCAGAATTTGGTGTGCATTTCACCTTAGTGATTCTAACTCTTGTGTTCTCCAGATATTTGGATCTTCAGCTCCCAGATTTTCTGTCTACTAGCCAGTAGTGTGACTTCTTGGGTGGAGGTCTAACCCGAGGCTGAGAACCATATTTTTGAAAAACTGTTCAAACAACTGTTTTTATGGTCCACTGGATAGTTCAGTTTTGATGATCTCTCCCCATCGGTACATTGTTTTGGAAGCTATTGACTGAATGCTGTTGTTCCTAAGGATCCTTGCTTTCTGGCAAGAAATTGGAATGAAAAAAGGGATCTCCAAGAACCATCCATTATTAAAACAATACACCGTCTCATTTTGATTCTAATGCTTGATCCAATGAAAAGACACCCTCTCCCCCCACCCTGCTTTGCTCCTGTAACCTGTTTTATTGGTTGTCATCTCTCCAAAAGCCAACAAGGCCAGCATCTTCAATGATGCATCAACTGGACTGTCCTCCTGCAAAAATCCATCTCTCGTGGCCTCCAGGTCACATTTTTTAAAACAAGCATTTAGCGTTCATTCAGTAGCAACATCTCGCTTCAGATCATTTGCCAAAATGGCCCCAGCCACTTGCAGATAATTTAAACAGGGCGACAGTTAATCCCTTTTATTCATCGTCTGCTGCGGTCAAATGACAGTGCCTAGGCTATGCATCATGTAGTTTTGCTGGGATTAAATATCGCAACAGCCAATGTTGATATTCATCGTACAACACATTCCATCCTTTTCCTAAGCAATGCTGAGGTATTGTCTTACGGTTAATCATCAGCGACGTCGAGAGCGACAGCAGAGTATTATGGCAACACAAGAAGACTCTGGGGACAATTTATATTATCGCCGGCTAAGGATATGGCCTGTGTAAAAGGCATTAACATCATGAGCTTACAAGTTAATGACTCTGCTGGGATACAAACACAACCCTCTGCTCACAGAGAGCCCCTGGGAAAAGTAACTTTTGGAGCTGAGGCTCAGGATCTCCCAGTCAGCATGGCCACAAGCCATGGGAGCTGTAGTGCAAAAGAATTAACAAACATGGCCTTCTGAAGTGGTTTAGGTTTAGGTTTGAAGTGGACAACTGATGGAGACTGGGGAGGCCGCATTGGCCTCAGATGTCTTTCGAGGGTGGCACATATCTGCAGTAACAAAAATTACAAATGTTTTGTCCCACAAATGTGCTTGGGGAACATGAAGCATTCTTGCCAAGTTTCACGTCCTTTCTGGATCATTTTAGGCCCAGTATATGTCTTTTTCCCCCTCCAGCAGGGATTCTTCCAGACTCTAAACAGGAAATATCCCATGACTGTCAACCTTCTAGAGTAGTAATTCCCAAATTTTGATCTTCCAAATGTTTTGGACTTCAACTCCCAAAAGTCTCAGCCAGCTTGGCCTATAGTTGGGAATTCTGGGAGCTGCAGTCCAAAACATCTGGAGGACCAACAGAAACACTGTTCTAGAGTGTCAACAGGAAGAATCCAATAAATGTCAACTTCCTAGAGTGTCAATAGGAAGCATCCAATGTCAACTTTCTAGAGCAGGGGTAGGCAACCTTTCCACTTTAAGGGCTGAGGGACTTCAGCTCCCAGAATCCCTGGAGCTATTGGCCAACATGGGACTATTGGCCAACATGGCTGAGGCTTCTGGGAGCTGAAGTCCCTCGGCCCTTAAAGGGGAAAGGTTGCCTACTCCTGTTCTAGAGTGTCAACAGGAAGTATCCAATAAATGTCAACTTCCTAGAGTGTCAATAGGAAGCATCCTATTGTCAACCCTCTAGAGTCTCAACAGAAAGTATCCCATAAATGTCAGCTTCCTAGAGAGTCAATAGGAAGCACCCTACAAATGTCAACTTCCTAGACTGTCAACAGGAAGCATCCCATAAGTGTCAACCTTCTATAGTATGAACAGAGTATATCCCATAAGTGTCAACTTCCTAGAGGGCCAACAGGAAGGGTCTTGTAAACATCGACTTCCTAGATATGTCCTGTTTGGTAGCATAGATTCTGGACTCAATGGGCTTTGGTAGGGTTTACAGGGATTAAAGTTGGGTGTGCCATCTAAATAGACTTCTCATCCTTTCAGGAAAAGGATATAAAGATGGGCCATACATGAGAAGACCAGGCATCACAATCACCACACACAGTCTGGGTGGAGAACACATGTGGTCCTAATGCCTGGCCACAGGTCCAGGATTTCTGTCCAACGCTGACACTTTTTGTTGCCTATAAGTGGAGAGTACACACAGCTCTGGGCATCAGCAAACAGTCGCTTGTCAGCCCGGGTGACGGTGGCATCACTTAAAGCGGATTGCAAGGTGTGCCTTAAGGCCATGAAATGAAAATCCCCTTTGCTGGAGCATACGAGGAGTGAGCCATGAAACCTGTTTTCCAAGAGATCCATGCGCAAAAGAGGTTATCTGTTACTTTGCAGCCTTTTGTCTCCATCCATTTCTACATCTGCATATTGTTCTCCTTTCCAAAAGGAAAAAAGTCCAAAGCAATCAATGTATCAATGGAAATATGGGGGGGGGGGGGAATACAAAATAGGAGGCAAGGGAATAAAGGACAGGAACACTTTTGCTGGAAAAATGCAAGCATGGATCTTGCACAACAAAAACAAATTTGGAAGCGCAACAAAATGTTGGAGTTGCATGGAGGGCTGATGTTTAGGATTCCAACCACTCTGTTCCTTCCAGTTTTCTCATTCCTGTCTCCACAAACTCAATGAAAACTGAGTAGAAAAGGGATGGTCCAGAGTGTCAAGGGCCACAAAAACAGTCTGGGAGCTGCATGCAGTCCTGGGATTGCATTTTGCACACCCCTGAAATGACTGCTCTTTAATATCAGAACTGTATACTGCATTTTAACTGAGTGTGCATTGTGGAATTTAGAAAGACAATCCTAATGCAAATAGCATCAATGGCCTTATATCTTACATCACAGATTTGTGATGGATTGCATTAACCACTCAAAACATTCAGTGATGATCAAAGGAAAGTATACTCTCCATATGAACATAATTGAGAAAAAATGGCTTCCGGTAAACGAATTTTGTAAGAACAGATGGAATTAAACTATAGGTAGAGTAATCGGATGACAGGGAAATAAGATGAACTGTGCATCACATGAATATAAAACTTTGTGACTACTGTAAATATATGGCAATATATCATAAAAGAACAATACATTTAAATAGATATGGTTGGGAAGAAAGGATGACTTGCAAGACACATTGAGGAAGTAGAGTTTTGGGGGCAGTGTTTTATGTTGTTAAGCAAATTCTAATGTACATTACTGGAAAGATATGTATATGTTTGAAGAAAAAATAAAGTATATATATATATATATATATATAAAAGAAAGCATACTCTCCAAATATCCCAATTTTGCAAAGACAGATCCAATTAATCCTCTCTCATCCCACCTTTTCAGATGCTTTTAAAATTTCTCTCTATCTCCTTCCACTTTCCTCCTTTGTCCTCAGCTTATTTCAGTTGTCGCAAACTGAGTTCAAAGTGCAAAAACAATTTGCCTCCATTTAAGTCAGAGGAAGGGACAGACTCTGGTCCTTCCCAACAGACTCAAGCAAAAGCAAACTGCTGTAGTCTTTCATACTTTGTCTGTTCATCCTCATTAATAATTCTTACTATTTTGACCACAATCTAGTGCTGCTTGGCCTCACAGGTCCCAGATTTCACCTGTGAAATGTTAGGGACCGTGGGAAAGCCTTTTGCAAATGTGGAAGGACTCTAGATCCATGCTCACACTTTTCTTGGAAAAAAAATCACTTCCTGCTCTCACATTTACTTCCCTCTCACTTTCTGATACAAATAATATTCCTACACTCCCCAACTATCTTTCCATGTGTGAATTGTGTCTCTCTGCAACACTCACACCAGCCAAGTTGTTTCCCCAAGAGAAATCATCTTAAATATCTCCCCAGAATTAAAATTTTCCAGAAAGCTATGAGATGGCTTGCCTGTATCTGCGGTCAAGATGGAAGTAAGGGATACATTGATTTTATACATAACTGTACTTCTGACTGTGAATTCCATATCTGAATTTATTACATGGAGGTGTAACAGTTGGTTTAGAGTAGCATCTTGGCATTTGCAGCTGCAGAAGCTTTAACAAAATTTACTTTGGGATGGGGGGGGGGATAATGCTCTTCATTTCCAGCTGCTATTGATCTGGAAAATAATTCATGAATTTTTACTCTAGCATAAAGATATAGGTTGATTTTTCAAAAGGGTTTCTACTGAAATGCAGTATGGTTTGAGATAAGCTCAACATCATTTGCTCTCTGGAATCCCAAAACTTAAACAAGAAGGAACAGAATTTGATTATGAAAAGATATCTTAGACTTTAACTGAACACTTAACTTCTGAAGATTACAGAGCACCCTTTGCAAGATATCAAAAATGGAGGAGGGAATATATTATATATATATATATATATATATATATATATAATATATTCTGCCATGGCAAATCACATATTTCTCCCTTGGTTGCTTAAGTACATACAAAGAGAGACGCTCCATAGGTTCTGTTTTATGAATGACTATAGAAGTAGAACGGCTAGCAAATATAAATGTAACCATCTCCAATGTCAAATTCATTCCCCATTTACATTACAAGTCCCCTCCATTTTTCAAAAGTAATGAAAATTGTTCCCCATTTAACTGAATTGCTGGCATTTTTTTCTAAATCCACAGTGGACTGCTTCATTTCCAGAAGCAAGCCTTTAACATTTGGAATTCATGAGCTTTTGTCATTTTCAGATTAGTCAAAATTATTAACGATAGTCTAACAGGACATCAAGTGCATTACCTATACTGTGAATATTGTACTCCATTAATGCATCAGAAGAAGCCAATTGAAATCCACAAAACTTCGTGGTAAAAGAATCTAAGTTTGACTTAAAGGTTCTATGACATTCCTATTCCTCCCTTTCTTACTTTTTAAAAAATAAATACAAGAGGTCTGATCTGGCAAAAATACATCATACAAAAGTAGTTTTGGCAACAAAGAAAGCTGCCTTATATCATTGCAAGGAATATATTTTTTTTTTTTTTGCTACAGGTAAATTTTAGGAATTTTCTTAGCAAAGTCTTCAAAAACTGCAATTTTCAAAGACTATTTCTTCAGTTCAGGATTTAGTCTGCACAAAATTCTGACACTGGTGGTTTTGCACAGAAAGTAGAATTTTCTTTGTAGGAAGCAACATTTTGGGCATTTAAAAATTAGTATTTCTTTGCAGAAAATACTGCTTTTTGTATAAAAGCCCCCTCTGTGAATTTTGCACAGATTGAGTCTTGAACTGCAAAAACTCTCATCAATCCTGGAATTTCTTTGCCAGGGTTTCCCAACATGTGAGAAATGTGTTTTGACCATTTAAAGAATGATTTAAACCATTCTTTAAATCCCTTTGGTCCATCTACTTGTTGACATAGATCAACAGGGGGCCTTGAGGATTTTGGACTACAAATCTTTTCTGGAGTTGCTGGGGACAGAGTCTCAAACCTTCAGCAAAGCAGGGTCACGTTCACCAAGCTGCACTCCTGGACAAAGTGGGAGAGCTGTGATGCTTTATTCTTGGGAAGAAGGAGTTCTTGATACTGAATGAACACAGGTTACTAGCTTAATTCTCTCTATGTATGAGCCCCTGACAATATCCCCAAAGGCTGTTTCCATAGATCATCGCCCAAAGAAGGATCCAGTTCATACCCTCCAACTATCCTGATTTGGCAGGGACAAATGATCAATTCTGTGTCATCCCACTTTTCAGCTGCTTTTAAAATGTCCTGGTTTCTCTCTCCTCCTCCCACCTTCCTCCTTTTCCTCAGCTTTCTTCAATTGCTGCAAACTGAGTTCAAAGTGCAAAAATTATTTGCATCCAATTAATTCTTCAGGGGTTAGAGGAACGAGTGGAATCTTGCCCTTCCAATAGACTCAGCCAAAAGGAAACTGCTGCAGCCTCTCCTAGCTTGTCTGTTCTTCCTCATTCATAACTTTTGTCATCTTGAAGCACCTTAATGTAGTTGAGCCACACATGCCCCAGTTTCCTTTCCTCTCCCCCTTGCAGAGTTAAAGAATAGAAAGAATCTTATGGATTCTTTGCAAGACTAATTCAGAGGAGATTTGCCATTGCCTTCCTCTAAGGGTGAGAGAGTGTGACTTGCCCATCATCACCCAGTGGTTTTTCATGGCTGAATCCTGGTCTTCCAGAATCCTAGTCCAGCACTCAAACTACTATTGCACTCCAGCTATTAGAATGGATATAAGGTAATTGTAAAAGCAGCTAGTTTTAAAAAATGGCACCATCTAGTATGTTTTGTACTAAGAGGAACAATCTGTTCCCAATTTATTGCCAGCCCTGCTGTTCATTTTGGGAGGGGGTTGTTGTATTGGGGGTGGTTATATTACAATGGTTGTTAGTGCCATAGCAGCCTCTTCTTAAGGACAGAAAGGTGAGGTTATAAATAAATTCATTATAGCTGAGAGACCACAGAACTTTGCCCAGCTTTGCCTTTTTGAATGTATTCATCTCTTGCAGCCATCTCCCTCTCTCTCTCATAGATAGGTCCAGATCTCCAAAATGAAGGGCTATGATTGAGCTTACTGGGTGGAAGTAACAAGACTCTGGGCAGGAAAAAGCCAGGTGCGATGATGACGAAACAAGCCACTTTTGCCACTCAGAGATTATTTTGGATGCACGCCCAGGCTAGGCAACTGGGATACTGCATTGTGTGCATGAAAAGGGCAACATTTTTATTCCTATGGCAAACCAGCATTCGCCACTTCCAAGGTCTTTGTGATGTTGCACTGTCCAATTGTGTCACCTTAGATGGAGCCAGCCAAATCCCACAATGATGTCCAGTGGATGCTAGAAATGAAATCCGAACACATGGGGTTCTGTATACACTCAGCTGAACACATCTCCAGACCTCCCCCTTTCCAGTCCCTATTTGGGGCCATTTGGTAGCCATTAGTGTGAATTAAGCATGGCCCGACACTGAGGAGGAGGACCACTTAACCATTCCACAAAGGGAAGAGGACACAAATTTACATAATATTTGCATATGCACATGACAGATAAAACAGATAAAAAATCCAGAAATTATTAGCACCGGCTTATTAGAAATATAGAATATCCCTCCATATGGCTTGCGTCCAGACTATTTGAAAGATCATAACTCCCTAGATAAGCCTGTCCAAATTTTAAGACTCTCAGAGGAGGGCTTTGTCTTGGTCCCATAAGCATGTTTGGTGAAGACAATGTTGGGCAATTGCTCCCAGGTTGCAGAATTCCCTCACATGGTTGGTTCATTAAGCCATGGCAGTTAAAGTGGTGTTGAACTGGATTACTTCTGCAGTATGTAATATCAGATTACATAATTATAGTACTATGTATGATTCCACTTTAACTGCTGCCACAGGTCCATCCTATGAAATCTGAGATTTGCAGTTTAGGGAGAGGAACAGAAATCCCAGCCAGAGAACGCTAGATAACCATGACAGATTTTGGAGGAGAAAAACCATTTTCTGGATCCAACGACAGGTTAAGTCTCTCTTATTCGGAATTCTGAAATCCAAAACACTCCAAAACTCAAAACTTTATTCATATGTGACTGAGATAGTGACACTTTTGCTTTCTGGTGGTTCATTGTAATATTGTATAAAATTACATTCAGACTATGGATATAAGGTGTATATGAAACATAAATTAATTTTGTATTTAGACTTGCATCCCATCTCTATGTTACCTCATTATGTACATATGTGCAAACAAAGGTATTTCAAAATCGCCAAAATCCAACACTTCTAGTCCCAAGTATTTTGGATAAGAAATCCCTAGCCAGCACAGCCAATCTGGAGGATTCTGTCAGTTACAAAATATAAATTGTCCAAGTTCCATGCCATGGTAGGATTCACTGTATTTTGCATTTACAAAAGTCCATATATCTTGCCATAATGGAGGAACCTAAGTTCAGTCCCCCTGCCCATCTTGATCCTCAGTTACTAGGGAAAATATGCCACTCTCCCTGTACCACTCTTTCTGGCCAGATAACTTCTTTCGTGTCTACCCCATACAATGAGAAAGAAGCAGATGTCATCTGCATAGATAGCTATCAAAGAAAAGTGCATAACAACATTTCCCTCTCTATGGCAAACCCATTGCCTCACAACATGAAGAATATATCATAAAAAGCATTTAAGTGGCACTAAAGTGGTAGGGAGGGGAGGGGAGGAGAAAAGAGTATATTGCTGAGGTGGCAAGAGTACTATCTTTAGCTTGAATTGATTGCAAACTAATTAAAATAGAAAAGTGTATTATACCTTGTTCACTCAGCAAATTAGATTTGCAATGCACCAAAGCGTGTGGTACCCAAAACAACTAGTGGACATGGATACGGTTTATTGTTCTGATGCCTGATCCCCAGTTATTATAACAATGGCTACAAGGGAAAAGAAAGGGCAGTATTACTGTCTTTAAAAAGGAATAGGAGTTAATATGAGATGGGAATAATATTGGAATGTCAAGGGCGGGAGAATGACTGGGAAGAAGCTAATGTCAACAACCTGTCTGCAAAATTGAGATGATATAGGTCACAAAACCTAACGGTAATGTCCTGGGGAGAAACGTTCAATCAGAACCTGGATGAACTCAGTACAGAAGTAGAGAAAGCTCTAGCTCTCCAGATGTTTGAAACTTCAACTACCAGAAGCCCAAATAGAAGGGATTGTGGGAGTTGTAGTCCAATTCACTGACTTACCTCAAATACTGTTGTACATAGATTTTTAAATCTTTTTCTTCTTTCAATCTTTTAAAACTCATTGATATGTTTAATATTTTTAGCTTGTTTATATTATATTTATTGTTTTAAACTATTTAACCTGTTGCTTTGATGTTATTTGTAAGCTCCCCTGAGATCTTTTTAATATGGGGAGGGATAGGAATATTTTAATAAATAAGATACAAATAAAACACCAAGAGGGAGAACCAAAGATACCTCAACTCCTGGTCTAGAAACAAGGATATAGCTATGGGAGGGGGCAAAAATGAAGTCCTTGTCCTCCCCTCCCATATAAAAATTCTGGCCTCCCAACGAGAGACTGAAAAGCCTTCATATCTAGAACTCTTCTATTTGCTGTGTTTCATCAGGCATTGGAAAACTTGCACTGAAATAAATTGGTTAGTCTTCCTGGTGCCACAATACTCCTTTTTCTTTTCAGTTGGCTAGGTGATAACAACAATTACAAGGTGGGCAAAGGAGGCAGGAAAATCCAAATATCAAGCCAGACATTGTTAGCATGAGATCTGATGAAGGGCTCTGGAGAGCTCTAAAGCTTCCATAGTTGGCTTTTGTTAGTTCTAATAACTAACTAGTTTTGTTAGTTCTAATAAAGATATTGCCTGCCTGTAGGTTTTGAAAATTACATGGTTCTCAGGACACAATAACTGATAGGACCAATGGAGTTCTTGGGCACATTCATACTACACAATTATACCACTAAGATTCCATTTTAACAGGCTTGGTTTCATACTATGGGATCCTGGGGTTTGTAGTTTGGTGAGGCACTAGAGCTCTCTGGTTCAGAATTTCAAATCCCCCTCCTTATACTATAATACCCAGGATTCCACAAGATGAAACCATGGCAGTTAAAGTGGAATCATAGCACTTTAATTGTGTAGTGTGAATGGGCCTCGGATGGATTTTTTTTTTTTTTTTTTTTTACCTTTGCTGAACTTATAGGTGACTTTTCAGGCCATAGTTTCTTGTGTTTACAGTGAATGAGTGGATGGCAGCATTACAAATTAGGCCTGTAACAGCAAGATGTGAAACACCACAAAAAACACCATTAGCATTTAGCCTTCAAGCTCCTCCGATGTCTCAGGAGTGAATATTTTCCTTGGAAGTTTTAGTAACTGCGTCGCACACAGAATTGGAGTCCTTTTCTGCCCTTCTCCCCTTTTAAATATAATTCAGCTATGCAAACCCAGCTCTCCGATTTCCGCTGCTCTGTGAATTAGGAAAACTGTCGGAACGAGATGATTTATCGATGTTTTCTTTCATTTCTCACGGGCAGAATACCCTCCTGACTTCATAAAAGCTACATTTCCAGAAGTCCTGGAAACATTTTAAGAAAGAACAACAGGCAAAACAGGATGATGAATCAGGCCAGGCCCCTCAAAAGTATACAAAATGGGGCAGCAAATGGGGGAAGGAAGCATTTCAACACTCAATGCATAGTGAAGAATCCTAGAGTTGGAAGAGATCCCAAGGGCAATCCAACCCAACTTCATTCTGCCATGCAGGAAGACAACATCCAAGCACTCCCAACAGATGGCCATCCAGCCTCTGTTTAAAAATCTCCGAAGAAGGAGAGTCCACCACTCAAATCCTGGCTTAGCCATGGAAACCCACTGGGTGACCGCAGGCAAGTCCCACTCTCTCAGCCTCTGAGGATGGCAACGGCAAATCTCCTCTGAAGAAGCTTGCCAAGAAAACCCTGCGAGAGGGCCGCCATAAGTCCGATACAACTTTGAAGGCACAACGACAACAAACTCAAGGAAACCAAGATGTCAGGATCATCCAGGTCATTGTGTTTTGGATTTCTATGTACGGTTGTGAAAGCCAGACAGTGAAGAAATCTGAAAGGAAGAAAACCAATGCCTTTGAAATGTGGGGCTGGAGAAGATGCCCTACTAGACTGCTAAAAAGACATATGAATAGGTATCGGAGCAAACCAAGCCTGAACTGACCCTTTTGGCCATATCAGGAGAAGACATGGCTCACTAGAAAAACAACAACAACAATACTTGGTAAGGTAGAAAGTAGTAGAAAAAGAGGGAGACCTCATTACAAGTGGATTGATTCAACCAAGGAAGCCATGATCCAGAGTTTTCAAGACCTGTAAGATCAGAGATCTTGGAGGTCTCTAATACACCAGGTTGCTCTAAGCCCATGTCAACTTGGTAGCAAACAACAAAACTCAATGAAAAAAATTCACACCAGGGAAACTTTTGAGATACAAATTGCCGAGAAATAAATGACATAACAGAGTCTTAACCCAGAGTATGCAATGTAAAACTGGCTAAAGGAATCTATATGAAATGCTGAAATGGAAAATAACAGCAGAGTCTCATGGGTTTAGAGCATCACCTATCATCGCCAACACCGTGACAGTACCAAGGCAATATGCCAGCATGGCCACATGTACCACTTTACAAAGGACAGTCATCTCTTTCAAGGCATCCTCCGTTTGTCACAAGGGAGGCCCAAGACAATTTGCTGCCCAAGGCAGAATAAGCAACTAAGAAAAACCTTTACCCACTTTCTGCATTCATGTGAGTCAAAGCCAGCCAAGTTATTTTGGTACATGTGGCAGAAAACCCCACTTGTACCCCGTCTCCTTCCCATTATTTCTACAATGTTTATGCACCCTTTGTTGTTCTGTGCTTTCAGGTTGTTTCCGACTAAAGCAAACCTATCATGGGGTTATCATGGCATGTTTCTTCAGAGGGGGTTTGCCACTGCCATCCTCTGAGGCTGAGAGAGTGTTACTGGCCCAAGGTCAGCCAGTAGGTTTTCCATGACCAAGTTGAGATTCAAACCCTGGTCTCCAGAGTCCGAATCCTAGGCTCAAACCACTACACTATGTTGGCACCCTTAATAAAGGCATATATGTAAGAAGAGGAAAAGCAAGGAGAATGTGACTCCTTGTTTTAATTCCATACTGTGGTTTCATATTGATGCACCCTACAGTAACCGGGGAGCAGGTTGAATCATGTACCTCCAGGGAATTGTACCAAGCACTGCCCTTTTCCAAAATAAAATAAAATAAGCTAATGGGGTGTGTGTGTGTGTAGAACACAGGTCACTCAGTTCCAGGCACTTGCTCAACATCTGAATGAACCAGCGTATGATGAAGCATTGCAACAACAGCGACCAGTGTGATGAAGATGGGACATTTCTCCTGTGTCATTCTTCCATTGGGATGAGTTCTTTTCCATGATGGCGTGTGATGAATGATTAAAGGCCTGTCACTCTCTTGGATGGATCGAAGCAGCATGGAATGACTGATATTTCCAGGCTGGCGAAGCCTTTTTGACAAACTTCATTCTTGGAGAAGCAGCTGGTGCTATAGTCAACCAGCCATAATTGGAATATTTACAACATAGTTGTATTAAGGTGAAAAAGTCCAAAACTCCATTCAAAAAATAAATAAAAAAAATCTAGGATTGTGGTCTTAAGTGTAAAAAAGGAGTAGAAAAGAGAAGGAAGCAGATACAAATTTCGCTGGAGGACAAATTCTCAGCAAGATCTAAAGGTCTGCATTGGAATATGTTGCTGTACTTTGCCTTCAAATGGTCTCTGACTTATGGTGACCCTAAGGTGACCCTATCATGGAGTTTTCTGGGGCTGAGAGTGTGTGACTTGCCCAAGATCACCCAGTGGCTTTCCATGGCTGAGTGGGGAATCGAATCCTGGCCTCCAGGGTCACAATCCAATGCTCAAACTAATAAACCATGCTGGCTCTCCATTGGAATATACTTAACATATTTATTTTAAGAGCAGGGCCTTCAACAACAACAACATCAACAACATCTTCTTCTCTTTCTTATTAACTTTATGTATAACCTATCTTTTCCCCAACATTGGGACTATCGTTTCTTTTAATAGGTTATATTATTGTTGTTGTTGCCTTGCCTTTCCCAAGATGGACACTCAAGGCAGCTTGAAAAATTAAAATGAATACAATGTGCAAAAAACATTCCAAAAGTCAACATTAAAATCAAATTAAACTATAAACACTATTAAACCAATTTAAAGCACATGTTTATAAATGATAAAGAGCTGTTGAAAACAAGACAATTTAAAACAATCCAGCACCCAACTACATTATTAGTTCCAACTAGAGGAAATCCATTGAATCAATGAGTTTTATCTTCATGTTGACTCCTCAGTCTGCATTTGATCCCATAGGTCTAATCATATTGGAACTAAACAACAGGATTCAGAAGTTGCAAACACAGATCCATATGCTTTTGTACCAAAAAAAAAAGGGGGGGGAGAGGTGTTTTTGACAATCCACCTTTGTGGATTTCAATTGCAAGGTTCCTTGAGAAGTAATCTTGACTTTTTAAAAAAGCAGGGAATAAAATTTGCTATACATATAATGAGTAAAGTTTTAATTATGCATGCCAAAGGAACCAACCTTTTTTCCATAGGAAAAGAAGATTTGCCAGCGATGGGGAGAGAACTGTGTATTGACTTTGTTTTATTATTCGTCCCTCATAATGACAGTGGTGGAAACAAGTGCTTTCCAAATTAGACGTGCGTTATGTGCATTTGTTCTTTGCTGCTTTTGCATTTTTAATTTGGAATAGGGAAAAGAGGAGGGCTGGGGAAAACAAACTCACTGGCTGAGCATCTAACTCCCCAACCCCTCCGGTCTGTCCATGGAAATGGTGTCCTTTCCAGCTGATCTTTACAAAACAGAAGCCAGCCTGGAGCTATTTTAGCACAGGAAAACTTTTGCCGCACAATATCTTGCATGCATGTTTCATAACAACAAAAATGTTAAGAACTGGGGAAAGGCCGGGGGGGGGGGGCAGGAGTCAGAGGCCCAGATAAGAGACAGCAGGCATCCAAAGGGCTGCATTTCCCAAACAGCTCCTGTCGAGCTCAGTGGGATTCCTCCTAAGTAAGAACCATCAAGCATGAAGCCTCCATCTGTGCCCCTTCCCTTCCCTTCCCTCTGTCAGTAGAGCGGAGCTAACAACCTCTTCTTTCTCCTATCTAGAGCCTCACCAAGACTTCCTTTAATTGATCGGCTAATTAATTAATGCAAAGTGGTTTGAGACCTCGAGACACTGGCAGACAACAAAAATGGTGTGACTTGTTAAGGCACAGAGTCAGCTACTTCGTCCTGATGGTTTTTACACACATATGCACACACCTTCCCCAGATAAATATAGCTTCCTCCAACTTTACCGCTTTGCTTATCTAGGAAAATCAGTTGTGCAACCGCATTAGGGCTGCATCTGCATCTGCACTGCAGAAACAATCCAGTCTGACACCACTTTAACTGCCAAGGCTCAAGCCTATGGGATTCTGGGAGTTGTAGTTTTGTGAGACATTGAGCCTTCTCTGTCAGAGTGCTCTGGTGCCAAACTACAGTCCCCAGAATTGCACAGCCTTAAGCCATGGGAGTTCAAGTGGTGTCAAATTGGATTACTTATGCAGTGCGGATGCAGCCCAAGATATTTAAGCTTCATCCCCTAGGTCAAGGGAGAAAGCTATGCATTCTTCAGGAAGATGCTGGAGTGCAAGCCCCAACAGCCTTCTCAGCATCACCAAGGATGTGCAGTCCAACAACATTAAGAGGACCGCACGATCATAGATAAGTCTCCAACATTTCGAAAGATGAACACCTCTAAACAAATCTTGCCAAGAAAACCCCATGACAGCCTTGCCATAAGTCGGAAACTATTTGAAAGGCACACAACACACAAAACACAATGGACACTTCCTGTATTTCTACACTTGGTTTTTCCACCTCTGTTTCTCCATTCGAGGCTTGGCACCTCAAAAACCCTCCCCAAATGTAACGATTTCAAAGATCATTGCTTCGGGCATGACCACTCAAGCTACTGGGCAGCTAAAAAAAGCAGAATATTCATTCTTTCAATGGATGGCTGCCCTTTCTTGAGCTGCGAGCTACTGATGAAAACAAGCAAGAAAAGGACAGGGAGGAGGAGGAGGAGAGGTGATTTAGAAGAAGGGAGAAATTGTGGAAGACAATAGTAGTGATCAAATGCACCTGACACTGACAGAATAGCAACATGAGCCAGTATGTCAGAAATCAGCTCCCCTTGTACTTTGTTGCCCTTTCGTAATGAGTGAGAGGCAAAAAACGTGTAAGAGACAAGTCCTTCGAGTTTTCCCTTTCGAAGAAAGATGTCCTACAGGAAAAGCTCACCTCCGCGTCATGTAGGTAGGAATGCCAGAGGCTCATGTCCGGCATCCAGTGAGACCAATGGTCTCTGACAGGTACCAGCATCTCTCCAAAGCTTTCGTAAGAATCCCAGATGTAGTCCAATATCGTCAGCTGCAAACCAGCAGCAATGGCTCGCCAGGGTTGCAAGCAGACTTCTTTTCCTATCTGAAGGTTCTTGATAGTTTTCCATCCACATCCTAACCAGCCCTGGCCTTGCATAGCTTCCAAACTCAAGACAAGACAACATTCAGGGTGGAACACTTCTCCCTCTGTTTTCCATCAAGGAAAACAAAACAAAAAAGAAGAAGAGAAAGGCCACTACAGAAAGGAATGGGCACTTCATTTTAGGAAGAAGTTGGAACAGGCTCAGAGAAAGGCAACAAGAATGGTAAGAAAAGAAAATATTGGAGGAAAGGTTGAGGGCACTGGTGAAAAGACTGAGGAGTGACACGATCACACTCTTTAAATAGCTCCAGGGACCCTGGTAAGCCATTGCCACAGAAAGGAGAAGGCAGGTTTGTTATCTGCTGCCCCAGAAGATCAGATCAGATCTAATGGTACGAAGTTACAGGAGAGGAGATATCAGTTGAACATTAGAAAGAACTTCTTGACTGCAAGAGCAGTTCAGCAGTGGAACCAATGTCCTAGAGAGTTGGTACCTACCCCAGCAGGTAGATGTCCAGCCTCCTTTTGAAGATGTCCAGAGAAAGAGACCCCCCATCTTCAAAAAGATGCTGGATAGCTACCTGCTGGGGGTGCTCTAGCTAGCTCAATGGTTCCCAACCTTTGGTCCTCCATATGTTTTGGACCTCAGATCCCAGAAGTCCTAATCAACTTGGCCAACAGTCAGGAATTATGGAAGGTGAAGCCCAAAACATCTGGAGAACCAAAGGTTGGAAACACAACTCCAATGAGAACTTGCACCAAGCAGCGAGGGAGAGTTGGACTCAAATGCCCTATGAAACTTCTTCCAACTCTTATGATTATATGATTGTAATGGAAGCAAGGCGGTCTCTTTGCCCAATTGTCTTTATATTCTCCCGATCAGGAGATCATGAAACAACATGGCTTCCTCTGGGCCCTGCCTTCCTCTAACCTGGTCCTTCTTTGTCATTGTGTGAGAAAGGCGGGATATAAATTCAACACATACGTAAGTAAAATAAATAAAAATATAATGGGATATAACAGTCTCACAGTGAAGGCAGGTTGGAGCCATTTGGGATGCAAAGCAAAGCAAGGCAGCTTTTTCCCCCCTCGGTTTTTAGGAAGAAAAGTGATTCCTTGGAGAACTAGTTTTATCTGTCTTGTGCCCCCAGCCCTTTTGTAGGCAGAATATAATGAGCATTTGCTGTTTTGGTGTTCAGAATTGGAACCCAGTACCGCTTAGAACCCAGTGAGATTCAAGATGGCTCAGTCTCTCTTTCCGCCTCTAATTATTATTGGATTTGTTTCATCCCGCGCAGCCTGCTAGCATTAAAAACATTCATAATACATAACTGAGATAATATCAAAGGAGCAGCAGCCCATATATATTTTTTTAAAAAGGAAAAAAAATATCACAGCTGTGTATTATGAGTCTGACTAAGCAGCGAGGAAATTCAAAACTGAAATCACCAACAAAGGAGAGAAAGAGAGAGAATGAGAGCCCAAGCATACCATACAATAAAAGGACAAATAAATAAAAGGGACCTCGGAATTTCAAAAAGCAATGCATTTTAATTAATGAGGCCACTCCAATTGAGACTGCCACTGTTATCAAAAAGTGTGCAATTGAATTAATAGGTTAACATCACATGCAGGGGGGGGAATAACCCCCTCCTGCCTCCCCAAAAACCTGGAATAAGTACATAAATAAATATACGAGATCTGAAAGGACCTACGTACACACACATATGCACAACACACACACAACAGCGGCATGAACATCCCCAAACAAGCATGACAAAAAAAATAATATAACTTTCTAGAGACACAATCTTCTACACAGCTTGGGGAAAAAATTGCGTTTGGGAATTCATTTCTGACTTGTGTAACAGAGGCTGCGTCCACACCGTAGAAATGATCCGGTTTGATCCCGCTTTAACTGCCACAGCTCAATGCTAGGGAATTCTGGGAATTAAGAGTTTGTTGATTGGACTTAGGGTACATCTGCACTGCAGAAACAATGCAGTTTGACACCACTTTAAGTGCTGCAATTCCATCCTATGGAACCCCGAGATTTGTGGCTTTATAAGGTCTTTAGCCTTCGCTGACTAAGAGTGTTGGGGCCTCACCAAACTACAGATCCCTCCATCGCACCCTTATTCTGCCCTCTAAGGAAATTTTCCTCCAGTCTCCCTAATTCCTAGCACTGCAAGAGAGCAAGACCCTAAAATTTTACTGGGGGGAGGGCACCCTCCTTTTGCTCCCACTCCATGCTATGCTCCTAATTGTTGCCACTCAGTTACTGAGATTTGTAGTTTGATGAGGCACCAGAACAGAGCTCTTCTGCCACAACAAACAACAAATCCCTGAATTCCATAGCATCAAGCCATGGCAGTTAAAGTGGGGTCAGACTGGATTATTTCTGCAGTGTGGATGCAGCCAAGGCGATTTCAACTTGTAGCGTATATTTAATGTGATTCCATGCCTATATACAGCATCAAAATAGTGTGTTTATGCACCAAACCCAACTTGGGAAGGCTATGATCTCAAAATTAAAATTGGAGAATGAGAAAGTATTGCTGTGTAGGGTAGTGTTTACATATACATATACACAGCAGATAGGAGCTGCATCCGCACTGCAGAAATAATGCAAATTGAGACCGCTTTAACTGCTGTTTAACAACAACAACAGGTGAGCTTTAAAAGAAAGGTATCTCAAAATCTCAGGATTGGTTTGGGGAGAGGAGATGGGGAAAAGACCTATTAGCTAAAGTTTAGCCTTTCTCTGCAGAAATACTACGGGCTGTCTTTTAAAGGAGTGAACTGGCAAAACCACCTCTTTGGCGTTCCTTGCCAAAGAAAACCCTTCAAAACTCATGGGGTCGCCATAAATCAACAGGTGACTTGTGGCATAGTGGTTTGTGCATTGGACATAGAGACCAGGGTTCGAATCCCAGCTTGGCCATGGAACTCCATTGGGTGACCTTGGCCCTGTCCTTGTATGTCTTTCTTCCACAGACTAAGGATGCACTGACTTGAGAACTATATTGAATTTTTGATATACAATGCATCTGAGAAGGCAACACACTCCCTTAGAGAGTGGAGGAGTCTCCTTTCTTGGAGGTCTTTAAACAGAAGCTGGATGGTCATCTGTCGGGGTGCTTTGATTGAGAGTTCCTGCATGGCACAATGAGGTTGGACTGGATGGCCCTTGTGGTCTCCTCCAAGTCTATGATTCTATGCCCCCCCAACACATACACACAAAGTAAGTTCAAATGGCATTAAGCCCAACCTAGATGATATTCCTGTTTGAATACTGATGTTTGCACGCCTTACACTTCCTTGTTCCCATTTCCTCAACCCACTGCCCCCAAATCCTTAGCCACAAGGTGGTTCTCTTTGCATTCTCCTACCAAAGCCATCCTTACAACCATTCCCTGGAAAGAACAGCTGAAGAAATCATACCTCCTCCAACAACTTACAAGTCTGGCTGCAATCCAACAGGCAAGTCATTGCCTGGGGGGTCAGTCTCACCCAACTCAGTGGGCTTCTCTTCCAAGTAGACAGCACAGCCTAGTGGTTTGAGTGTTGGACTGTGGCTCTGGAGACCAGGGTTCAATTCCCTCCTCAGCCACGAAACCAAGTCACAAGCTCTCGTCCTCAGGGAAGGCAATGGCAAACCTCCTCTGAACAAACCTTGCCAAGAAAACCCAGGATAGGTTTGCAAAGACTTGAAGGCACACAACAACAACCGTGGTGACATTGCTGTTGTTGTTAACTGCTTGCAACTCAACTGCAACCTGTATGAATGAGGCATCTCCAAGGCATCCTATCCTCAGCAATCCTCAGTTCCTTAGGTCTGTGTCCTCTTTGAGGCCAGAGTTTGATTCCCAGCTCAGCCATGAAACCCACTGGGTAACTTTGGGCAAGTCACACACTCTCAGCCCTCCAGAGCAAAGGCAAAGCACCTCTAAACAAAACTTGCCAAGGAAAACTAGAGTCACCCTAAACTGGAAATGACCTGAAGCCAGGTGCACAACAACAAGACACAGGGAAAATGTCAGTACCTTTCCTGGAAATCCATATCTGGAGGTTGCAGAGGGTCCACCTCTGATTTCTTTCAGCAATGGTGGTGATAGTTTTTTGTGGGTTTTTCGGGCTGTGTGGCCATGTTCTAGAAGAGTTTCTTTCTGACGTTTCGGCAGCATCTGTGGCTGCATCTTCAGAGAAAATTTTTCTCTCTCTGAAGATGCCAGCCACAGATGCTGGCGAAACATCAGAAAGAAACTCTTCTAGAACATGGCCACACAGCCCGAAAAACCCACAAAAAACTATGGATGCCGGCCATGAAAGCCTATGAGTTCACAATGGTGGTGATCTCCTAGCCCTGGGAGATCTGAGCCAAGCTACAGTCCCACCTGGGAACCTGTCTCCTTGAGTGGTGCAGGCTTCACTTTGGAGCAGCTCGGTGGTGGCTTTTTCCAGTACGTAGTTTGCAAGGTGCCTCTCTCTGGCTTCCCTACTCCTTCCTTTTCTCTGTCTCTTCTTTTTTGTTGGCCTGATCTTGCTGGGCTAAGTGATCTCATCTGCTCAAACAGCAACCAGCTGCTGCTTCTGTTCCTCCGATGACTCAGCCATCTCTCATCCTCACTGACATCTGTCTCCAACTGGATGCTTTGCTCAAGTGTGATCTATCACAAGCAGGGGGAAAGGAAGCCTGGATGGCAAAATATATATATATAATTATGAAGTTCCATTCAGATATATTATATTATATATATTATGAAGTTCCTTCCGGCTTCCTTCTCTTGCCCCTTCGTTTCTCCTCCTAGAAGTTTGGGGAGTTTCCTTGAAGTTTTCTTTAGGTCCAGAGGATAGATACATCCCTTGCTCTCTCTCACACCAATAGACAAATAAACCAACAAATTATCCTCCCCCCCCCCCCCCCAAGAACAACCATGCATCTGTGCCAAGCAAAATGTTCCCTATTGAACTGGCTGCTTACGCTTAGCAGCTACAATGGTGGTTACAATCTGGTTTTGGAAAGCTTTTGGAAGACTATAAAGTGCTGGAGAAAAGTTTTGCAGGTACCATGGGGGGGGGGGGGAAATAAATGACAAACAAATGGGTACAAGAAGGAATCAGGTCTGATCTCTTCCTAGAAACCAGGGCTGGTTAAAAAAAAAAAAAAAGACCTTGAGCAACTCCATTCACTTCCTAAACGATTGCCATTTTCCATCTCAGATGGAAGAGAGCAGAAGAGCTGATCTTTTAGAATTAGATACATAGCATTGAACCAAGGTTCAGAACACAGTGAGTCAGTCTCAAGAGCCCACTTGACTTTAAAAATTAAAATTAAAACTAAAGTCCCAGTGGTGTGAACTCAACTGCTAGCCTCCAGTAGAGTAGACCTATTGAATCATTTGTGAGTGACGACACAACATGCATGCAAATCCCATTGTGGTAAAGGGTCTACTCTACTAAAGACTAACAATTGGATTTAGACCAGCGTGTCCGACAGGATTATTTCTGATGGAAGGAGATACAGGATTACAGCAAAATCTTGTATGTGTTTACTTTAAAGATAAAGTCCCTGGACTTACTCTCCAGTAATAACTCAGGCCAATTCGTATTTGCATTGGAGGTTTCAAGGCACTGCCATGACAAGAAAGGGCAGGGGTCCTTTTCTGGGGAAGTCATGGAAAGACCTTGTGTCGGCTCTGACCCAACATGTTTGTTGATTTCAAAGTAAGTTCTCCTGGGATTTACCTTTTAGCAATCCACAGGCTGGGAAATGGCTTTGTTATTGGCACAAAATGGTGTG
Source organism: Phrynosoma blainvillii (assembly GCA_026167975.1). Classification (NCBI taxonomy): domain Eukaryota; kingdom Metazoa; phylum Chordata; class Lepidosauria; order Squamata; family Phrynosomatidae; genus Phrynosoma; species Phrynosoma blainvillii. The sequence continues at coordinate 20,667,204 of JANUYF010000012.1, forward strand.
TAAGCTGTCAAGTTCTCTTGCATTCTTCATCAGGCTCAGTGGCAGGGGGAAAAAACCAGGAGGAATGAGATGTGGGGAATACAAAATCAGGATGGAACTTGCAGCTAGGAGGATTTCATTTTGGATTTGGTTTTGTTACCCAGTATGGTGTGATGGTTGGTGCTTTGGGCTTGAGCAATCTGGGTTCTAGTTCCCACTTTGACCCATGGTTGGGATGCCTTCGGTTGCCAAGCGAAATACAAAAGCGGGCCTCCTATCCCTTTTATGGTTGCATGTTGGGGTGGTGTGCCTTCAAGTCATTTCAGACTTATGGCCACCCTAAGGCAAAGCTCTCATGGGGTTTTCTTGGCCAGAAAGGAGGTTACTATTGCCTTCCTTGGAGGCTGAGAGAGAGTGACTTGGCCAAGGTCATCCAGTAAGTTTCCATGCCCATGATTCAGACCCTGTCCTCCAGAGTTGTAGCCCAATGCTCCAACCACTACACTATGCTCGCTTTCCACTGGTTGCACAGAAAATGGCATTTCAGCAGATGTTGCTTACATGGCAGCTAACACCTGCTGAAACTTCTTCCTCTCAACAAATACTGAGGATACAGGAACCCTGCCTCTTCATAAAAGAAGAAGAGTGTATTCCAGGTGGATAAACTCAACCAAGGAAGCCACAGCCCAAAGTCTGCAAGACCTGAGCAGGACTGTTGACAACAGGGTGACCTGGAGGTCTCTCATTCATAAGTTGAAGTTGACTTGATGAACAAGAGCAAGCCCAGTTCTTTATTTCACATGGCAACCCTACATGTCTGACCTACCTCACGGGGTTGTTGTGAAGACGGAAGGAGGCTGGAGGAGAGACATGTACACTGCCTTGAGCTCTCAGAAGGAAAGACAACAGAAATGCAACAGCAACAACAAGACTGACTGAATGAGCTGTAATGAATGAATGGCTATCCGTTCAGTTCAGTTTCCAATTTAATTCCATTTCATCCCATTAAACGGGAATGAAAGCTATTCAATTTAATGAGCAGACGGTCTGACTCACAGGGTTATTGGGAGATTGAAGGTGGGCTGGAGGAGACGCCTGTACATTACCTTGACCCCTCAGAAGGAAAAGCGAGAGAAATACAACCACAACAAAATAGGAGGACTGAATGAATGGCCATCCACTCCTTTCCATTTCTAGTCTATTTAAATCTCATCCTGCTCAACTGGAATGAAAGCTGGCCAAGTGAATGGATGAAATGGCCTATCTCACAGGGTTGTTGGGAGGGCAGAAATGGACTTGAGGAGAGCCCTCCACATTCACTGGGGTTAGGTGTTATGGCCTAGTGGTCAGAGGAGCAAAATGGCACCCTCAAATTGCATGAGCTCCTTCCCAGAGTGGTAGAAAACCATCTGTTTCTGGTTGCAGAAAGGCCTTTTGGCTTGCTCCCTATTTGGTACAGCGAGGATTATAGTCTTAGAAGTTTTACCAGCATGATCCATCTGAGCCTCGGTGTTCAAAATAAATAATTTGTACAAACAACATTCCCCCCCTCCCACGTTCACACAACCCTCCCTCCTCAAAACCTGACCTTTCCAAGTTAATCTTCCCTTCAGGGGAGGCCTTAGATCTTGCCCCTCCAAATGATCAAATAGGATTTCTCTAACCAGGCAGGAGAAGAACCAATTCTTAGCACAACCCTGATCTCCTGGAGTTTCTGCCACTGGGACTGTAAGGTTTTTCTCTTTCTCCCCAGCTCCTTGAAAACAGCCAGAGCCACCGACTAATCTGGCCGTACCTCAAAGGCAAGAAAAATAATCACAATTCAAAATGAAATAACAAAATAAGAAGCGAGAGAGAAAAAGGGGGAGAAAGAAATTCAAGACCTAAGTCAAAGCTCTGACTTAGGAAAGAAGGGAGACGATGGGAATTCAAAGACAGATTTCCTGGGATTGAGAAGCAGGTACTACATACAACTGGTTGCTTTAGGACAGTGGTTCCCAAACTTTGGTCCCCCAAATGGACTTCAACTCCCAGAAGTCCCAGCCAGCTTGGCCAATAATCAGGAATTCTGGGAACCAAAGTTCAAAGCATCTGGAGAACCATAGCTTGGGAATCACTGCTTTAGGGGTTGAAACTACATTGCTTTTTACTGTTTATGTGGACTACCGCTCCAAACATTCTTCACCACTTGCTGGGGCTACTGGGAGCAGCAGTCCCAGAACATCTGGAGAGTTGAGTGGTTCTCACCTCTTCCCCATCCCATGTGCCCTGGATGTGTTAGACTGCAGATCCCATCATCCCCAGCCAGCATGTTGACTGGGAGAGATGGGGACTCTCTAACACTCCTTGAAGACCCCAAGTGAAGTGTGTGTATGTGTATACTAGTTTATGATGAAAGCAGATCCTTCAAAAGCCTTAATTATCATCATACTTTGTTTAAACCAGTGTTTCCCAAGCTTTGGTCCTCCAGATGTTTTGGACTTCAGCTCCCAGAATTCCTTACAGTTGGCCAAGCTCACTGGGGCTTCTGGGAACTGAAGGCCAAAACATCTGGAGGACCAAAGTCTGGGAACCACTGATTTAAATTCACCAACAGATCACCTCCAAGCCACTTCAGTAGTTTAAAAAATGTTGCCACCTTCATTTTAATATCCCTTTAGTAAAAGCCAGTGAGGTGTATAGTACTTTGAGCGTAGGACTATGATTCCAGAGACCCTGCACAGCTGTGGAAAACCCACTGGGTGACCTTGGGCAAGTCACACTCTCTCAGCCTCAGAGGAAGAAAAACCCCTTTTGGTGAATGCTTACAACAATAAAAACCAAATGCACACCCACACTTGTCCAAAATGTTGGACAGGGCTTTTAATATCTTGTTGTGTGCCTTCAAGTTGTTTCCAACTTATGGTGACCCTATTGTGGGGTTTTCTTGGCAAGATTACTGCACAAGTATGTGTATGTATATATGTATGTGGACATGCCATTTCAGACTCACTGGCAGACAGAAATATATATGTCCTTCTCCTCCCTTTCCTTCTCTTGGACATCATTTCTTTCTCTCAGACTTCTCCTTCTTTTCTGCTCTCCATCCCTTCCCAGCTGGGTTGGGTGGATGGAGAGGGAAAGACGCCTTTTGCCAGAGGTCTGAAATGAATGCTTGCCGAAGTCTTTTGAAATGGTTGCTCAGCTCCCTGCTCCACTCTGTTTCTCCGACTCAAGTCTGCTCTCCATTCAACTCCTCCTAGAGATTCTGATCTGACCAAGAGAAATTTCTAAAATTACTTCCAGAACTGGAGCACAGGAAGTTCGCCATAGTGTTCAGTCACTAGTACAACTGCAACTTGTACTATTGTACTTCTGTTATTACTGTGAAATCCAAAATCCACACAACAGGGAAACCATCTTCCCTTGGCTAACCAACCTGCACGCAAGACATCTTGCAAGGTTTCGAAGCTTCGCTAGCCTCTTCGCCAGGCGAAGGGATTCAAAATCATACATCTCGGCCAGATGAAGAAACCAGCGAAGCTTCGAAACCTTGCAAGATGTCTTTTGTGTCTTTCAGTTGGCCAAAACGAGTATCTCTTTGTGGATTTCATTATACAGTTGGGCCTCATGTATCCACATATTTCAAGCATCCACGGCTTGAAAATATTCAAAAAAGATAAATGCCCAAAAGCAAAGTTTGATTTTGCCATTTTAGATAAGGGACCATTTGACGATCCATTGTACTTATTGGGACTTGAGCATCCATACATTTTGATATCCACAGGGAATCCTGGAACCAAACCCAGGATATACCAAAGGGACCACTCTATCTGCATGGCCAACATAGCTACCCCTAAATATATTACTACTACAAGTAATAATGCTACTGATACAAGTACATCCAGAGACCATAGAGCCGGGATGGGCTAGTAATATCTTTTGTCCACCGCTCTCCATCCTCTGAGATTCCAGGACAGAACGCAACATAACAAAAAAGTTATTTGAAAACCAAACACAGAGCACTAAAAGAATATCCCCTGCAATAATAAAAGTCAGCAATAAAAATTTCAATTACAATTTCAATTACAAAGGCAGACAAATTAAAAAGTTATGCTTTAACCTGGCCCCCAAAGGGGCTGTAAATCAGGAACCAAGCATGACTCTCAAGAACACAGTTCCTAAGCCAACTGGGTTCATCTCACTAACAGTGTCAGACTAAGATTTCACTCTGTCTGCATCCACACTGCAGAAATAATCCAGTTTGACACCACTTTCACTGCCATGGCTCAAGGCTACAGAATTCTAGGAACTGCATTTTTGTGAGACATTTAGCATTAAACTAGATTATTTCTGCAGTGCGGATGCAACCTCAGTTCCATTTGCTGCTAGGCCTAGAAAAAGGGGAGGCGTGAGAGACTGAACCGAGACCCTTCACTGTGCAAAACAAAAGTTCCTTTTCTTACTGCAACTCCCCCCAACTCTTGTGGATTCTGGGAGTTGTCATTCAAAAGGCAACATTGTTACACACTACACAGGATGAGGGCTACTGTGCAAAGAAAGATTTTAAGTCTGAAGTTTAAAGATGCTATCCAAGGTGCTGAAGCTGTTTGGAGGGAAAAAGATTCTCTAGTTTGGATACCTCCTTTGCAGTTTATACTAAAGCCCAGAATGGATTCACTGCCCTCCTGACATGGAAGTTACCAGTGGCCACTGGCTGCCAGTAACTTACCTACCTGGCAAATGTAAAAGGATGTTGAAGGAGAAATAACAAATGCATAAAAACAAATAGCACATCTGTCTTTTTTGCTTGCTTTGACCAAGAGGTATTTTTCTACTCGCTGTGTTATGTTAGGTGCCTTAGCTGTTTCTTTCAAGATAGGAAAGGTCATGAAGTTCTTCCTAATGGTTTTCTTGTTGTTTCAATCCATGGGTTCATGTTCTAGTCTCTGGAGCATCAAAAAACAAACTTACTTCATCTTCTATGTGGCATCCCATCAGATTTTTAAAGAGGGCTCTCATGTCACCTCTCAGTCTTCTCCAAGCCGAAGCAAAAATATGCACTTCCCTGTCTCCAAGCAAACATCTCCACTTCCATGTCTCCAAGCAAACATCTCCACTTCCATGTCTCCAAGCAAACATATGCACTTCCATGTCTTCAAGCAAACATATGCACTTCCATGTGCATCCAATGCACATAAGGAACTCTGCATCCACAACTTTGACTAGAATCTACAATGGATGGAAATATCCAACTGTTTCAATAAAGAACTTATCCATGTATAAGCCACCCAAGGAACCTGTCCCTTATGTATGAAACATGTGCATCTAAGAAGAAAAAGCTTAGCCCAAGATCTTGGAGAATTTGCTTTTCTGACTTCAGCCACAAAGCTTGACCTTTGGAGTTGTATTTCTCCTTAGGCTGCCATCTTCACAACAGTAGAATCAACAAAACAGTACTTGGTTCTTGAGTCAGTTGCTCCTCCAAGCGTCTTATCCGCAGTTGATTTTGCAAGTCCAGCCAAAACAAAATTTGGGCCAAAGCCTCAAAAGCATGGGAGGTTTTCCGACGTTATTGTTCAGCTGTTTTATAAAAAAGCTATCATTCAGCTCTGAAGCTCCACCTATGATTCCAGCAGATCTTAGATGCAAGGGTCAGCGTCCACGTTTTGACTGATGGCACAGACAAAATTTAATATCAAGTGGTCTAAAGTCAGGTTTCCAAAATCTCTATTAGAGACCCTTTAATGTTGTCAGCTATATGGGAAAATACTGTCAGATATGAACTGCCACTTTAGAGGTGGTTTCAGATATTGCAATCCCATTGTCACTCTCAAAGATGAACAGCTTTGATGGAGAAGAGATGGCAAGAATGGATTCCTAGCAGATTGTGTCAAATGCTACACAACCTTTTCATGTCGGCTGCATATAGCAGGGATTGAAAGGGAAGTTCCTCATTTTGTATGATCCCTGCCATTCACTGGGACAGACCATTGTCCAGCTCCACTAACTTTGGAACAGATGCAAAAAGATTTGATAGAAAGCAGGCAGAGCTTAGAAAAATTAATGCATTTTCCAAACTCCTCCAAACAGCATGGCCACTTAGAACGGCAATAGAAAAAAGGAATTTTTCTGAGCATTGCTCCACATGGAACTTTAATCAAAAAATGTAAGTTTTCTGAGCACTGCCCCACTTGGAACTGTTGTCAAAAAAAGTAACTTTTCAGAGTACTGCTTTAGTTGACTGGAGGAGTCTGGGAATCATAGGCCAAAGGAAATCATGTTTTTAAATTCCGAAGGTGGCGATCTTTCTTTCCATGGGCCAGAACTACTTTCCCTTTCCAGAATTCATCATGAAAATGTAAATTAAAGCAATATATATATATATATATGCTGTAGATTAGAGTCTGCCAAAGTGTGAGAAAAATATGAAAGTTAAAACTATTAGGAATCAGCCTTCCTTTTCAGAGTCGCAAAGTCAATCTCACCTTACTTTCCTGAACTGAAACGGATTCAAAATAAACAAGGCAGGTAGTTTTTCAAGTTGCAAACTTAGAAAAAAGTTTACGAATGGTTTCTGCTTTTACATATGCATGGAGTGCCTACATCCTAACTAGCTAATGAAAAAAAATAGGTAAATGAAAAGAGATCCAGTCTTTAACTCACCATCGTGGGGATGGAGAAACAGAAGAAGATGGAGAAGTATGGAGACTGAGAAGGTAAAAGGAACTTTCCCAGATCACGGGGCCTAGTTACTTGGAACTTAACTACCTTGACAAAATGTAGGCCTGTGACTCTAACACTGGCTGCATCCGCACTGCAGAAATAATCCAGTTTGTCGCCACTTTAACTGCCTTGGCTCAATGCCAGGGAATTCTGAGAACTGTAGTTTTGTGAGACATTCTGTTATCGAGTTCTGGGTGCCACAACAAACTACAATTCTTGGAGTCCCAATTTTGGGAGAAAAGCCGGATACAAATTAATATAATCAATAAATCAGAATATATTTTCCACAATTCCATAGCACTGAGCCAGGGCAGTTAAAGCTGTGTCAAACAGGATTATTTCTGCAGTGCGGATTCGGCCATTGTCATATTTTTCCTTTCCCCTGGATGATTCCTTTTAACCTCTTTGCCTGATGAAGAAGCCACCGGAGCTTCGAAAGCTTGCAACTTGTATTTTGTGCATTTTGTTTGGCCCTATAAAGGCATTGCCGTGTTGTGGATTTTGGATACCCAAAGGTATTTATATGACCATCTATTTCCATGCATAGAAAGACCGTGCATAGAAAGACTTGAGATGAAAATGGAGAAGGGTTTCCCATGCAGGAAATCCTGTTCGATCTATACCCCAATGTTCTCTAACAGCAAAGAGAGGAAGGTGAGAGAGAATGATGGATTTTTCCGACAGCTTTAAATACCCAGTTTTCTCACTAGTACCTGATCAGGGACTCCGTAATTGAAGCGAAGCCTCAAAGCTCACCCATGTTTTGAAAAACCACAGCATGCTGGAGAGTTTCCCCTTCTTCGGTCCTTCATTGCTGCAGTATTTGGATCAATGTGCGCGCATCCATCATGGATGTTAAAAAGATGGGAAACCGACATGAATCAAAAATGCTGCAGCACTGGTAATGCTCGGTGCTTTTTGCAAAATCCAGTTGTCTTTAACAAGAAATCGACGGAGACTTTTTGCTGTAAAAAAAATAAAATAAATCCCCAACATCAGAACATCAGAGATGTCCTTGGACTGCAGCTCCCAGCAGCCCTAGCCAGCAGAGGAATGATGAGACATGTAGTGCGACAACTTCTGGCAGGTCGCATAATCCACACACTGGATTGTAGAAACAAGAATTGATCATCTGACACCGCTAGAGCAATGCTTGTCGTACCATACTGTGCTCAGAAGTTCCTTTTTTCAACTACAACTCCCAGAATCTCCACAGATAGCAAGGGTAAGGTCATCCAAAATTCTGATTTTTCTTTCTCAAAGTCATCCAAAATTCTGATTTTTCTTTCTCAAACTCTGGTTAGGCTTCCTGCAAAGAGATGCCGTAAACCTTATCCTCATCCTTCCAGTCCTGGAAGACGACTTCATTCAGTCCGTGCAGAAAAATTCAACATTATAACACTGAATTACAACTATAGTTGCAATTGCAAATTTCCTGCAAAGAAATCTGGCCAAGAAAAGCCTGGGCTAGGAGAAAAAGCATAGTGTAGGGGTTTGAGTGCTGGGTTAGGATCCAACCTATGCTGCAGAAATAATGCAATTTGGCACCGCTTTAGCTGCTATGGCTCAATGCTATGGAAATTTTGGAATCGGTAGCTTTTTTGAGATATTTCACCCCATCAGCGCACTCTGGTGCCACAACAAACTATAGATCCCAAGATTCCATAGCATGGACCCATGGCAGTGTCAAGCTACATTATTTCTAGAGTGCAGATTGGACCTAGAACTCCATAGAATCAAAGATTCAAAAATTCAAAAACTCAAGGCATGGAAACCCACTGGGAGACCGTGGGCAAGTCACACTCTCTCAGCCTCAGAGGGGATCCATGGCAAACCCTTCTCTGAAGAAACTTGCCAAGAAAATCCTACCATAGGCTCGCCTTTGTTGTCGTCGTTGTGTGCTTCCAAGTCATGTTTTACTTGACCCTATTATGGGGCTTTCTTCTTATTTTTCATTCCGCAAATGCTCACATATAATACATATAAAACACAGAACATAACAAAATAACAAATACGCACATCTAATACACATAAGGTACAAAATCCCAAAATAATGTACCTACTAACTTGCTCACATACCTTCTCATACATGCCTAAAATAATAAAAACATTCATTTTTGCATATCTAAAAGCCAGAGAAGACATATATAACCAATTGCACATGGTGTGTCCTTTTGGAACTTTCTCAAAAGCGTTTCATAAATACATAATACTTTTCTTTAACTTACATTTATTTTCTTTGCCCAACCCGCTCCTCTTTTTTGGGGTCTGCGTTCCAGAAATTTTCTAGGACTGAACCTCTATATAGTAAGTCTAAATAAACCTTCAAGTTCTTATACCGGAATGACTATTGATATGGCATCCCAGCTTCTTTTTCTTTGCTTCCTGTCTTTATTAGGTTTAAGCATCTATGAATTCTGAAGTCTTCCTACAAAGTCATTTCTAACTTTTATTTTTCATTTCTGTATCTAAATACGTTGCTTTCGTCTCAAAGGTGCTACAAGATCTCTCTACTCGACTTTACTATTATGGGGTTTTCTTGGCAGGCTTCGTCGGACGGGGGGGGGGGGAGTTTTCCCTGGCTCTCCTCTGAGGCTGAGAGAGTGTGACTTGCCCAAGGTGGGTTTCCATGGCCAAGCCAGGATTCGAACCCAGAGTCCTAGTCCAACTGTCAAACCATTTCACCCTTTAGGATCGCCATATGTCATGAAGGACTTGAAGGCACACAACAGGGAATTAAAAAAGGAACAAGACCCCCATGGCTTCCTCCTCTTTCCTCCCCAAAGACCCCTGGAGTTGGAAGGGAAATGCAATTCGGTCTCATTCCGAATCGATGCCAGAGGCTCCAGAGAGAAGACTCCATGCTGGTTTTCTTCGATTTACTGCGCTAATGACATTTTGCCTTGGAAAGCCGCAGGGGAAAACTTGGGAAGGGGGGCACAAGAGAGAAACAGCCATATTTTTGCTTCCCTTCAGCCTGATCTTTCAAGACAGAAGTCCCCCCCCCCCGGACCCTCTCTGTCTCCCCATTGAATCCATGGGGCCACTCCAGTTGGGACCCCCACCACAGCTTTGAAGGTTGGACTATGGCTCTGGAGACCAGGGTTCGGATCTTGACTATTGGCTAGGGAAACCCACCTTGGGAAACCTTGGGCAAGTCACACTGTCTCAGCCTCAGAGGATGGCAATGACAAACCCCCTCTGAATAAATCTGGCCAAGGAAACCCCATGATGATAGGAGTCGATGGACACAGCTTGAAGGCACGCAACCACCACAGCATTGGACAAGTCACACTCTCTCAGCCTCAGGGGAAGGCAATGGCAAACCCCCTCTAAACAAATCTGGCCAAGAAAACCCGAATAAGTTCTCCTTAGGGTCGCTATAACTCCATGAAAATGACTTGAAGGCACGCAACCACCACAACAATGGGAAAGTCACACTCTCTCAGCCTCAGAGGATGGCCAGAGCAAAAAAAACCTCTGAACAAATCTTGCCAAGGAAACCCCATGATGATAGGATTGCCAGAAATGGCTTGAAGGCACGCAGCCACCACAGCAATGGGCAAGTCACACTCTCTCAGCCTCAGGGGAAAGCAATGACAAAGCCCCTCTGGACAAATCTAGCCAAGAAAACTCCACGACAGATTCGCCTTAGGGTTGCCATAAGTCGAAAACGACTTGACAGCACACACAACCACAACCAACCAACCAACGCACCCCCCCAAACAATATTCTCCTCACCCCCCCCCCACCCCGATAAAAAAGAGCTCAACTCCTCGGACTTCTTTCCTTGTCTCCGATCGGAATCCAAGACGACGGTGCTCCTGGCCATGTGAAGAGTGCCTGAGATGGCAGAGACAGAAAGGCTGCCCGAGCGTTTAGGAAGGAAAGAGGTCTGTAGCCCAGGTTCTCCAAAGCGAAGCCCCATATCTCCCCAATGGAACCATCTCAGGAGCTCTATGTCTCCCTTTATGCCTCTAGAGCTCTCCCTCTCCGGAAACGATGCGAGGGAAGGGAAGGCAAGGGAAGGGAAGAGAGATGGGGGAAAGGGATTTTTTTGGGGGGGGATCACCACACCCAGCATCCCCTCCTGCCAGTCATCTCATCCAGGCTCCTTGCCAAGTGAGGAGCTGAAGAAAGAGAGAGATGGAGAGAGAGAGATCTAGTTTCTGACTACTGCAAGAGATCGGCTGAGTCCTTTTGGGGGTTGTGTAGGAAAGGGGTTGCTTGTTCCCGCAGCCAGGGAAGAAGATGGAATGCCCCCCTCTAGCTATACACAACCACAACCACAACCACAACCAAAGGGAGGGGAGCCCTGGAGAGTTTTCAAGCTGGCCACCCAAAGCTTGAGGGGGCACTGAACTATTATTATTATTATTATTATTTTTGGCGGGGGGGGGGGGGCTCCCCCGTCTCTTTCTCCCTTCCTGGCCCAGGGTTCCAGACTCCCGGGTTCTAGGCTTGGAGGGGGGGGGGAGGAGGGATCTCTCGTTCTCTCCCTTCCTTTGCCTTGCCTTGCCTTGCCTTGCCTTGCCTTCCCTGCTGCCCAGGGCTCCCTCCTTCCGTCCCTCTTTCCCCGAAGGCAGCAGCCGCACCCGACGATGGGAATGGGAAGAGGAGGAAGAGGAAGAGGAAGTGGAAGAAGGAAAGAGGGAGAGGAGGAAGAGGGAATGAAGAGGAGGAGGAGGAAGAAGAAGAAGGGAGGAGGAGGAAGAGGGAATGAAAAAGAGGAGGAGGAGAGAGGAGGAAGAAGAAGGCAAAGAAAAAGGAAGGAGGAGGAGGAGGAAGAGAAGAAAGAGGGAATGAGGAGGAGGAGGAAGAGGAGGAAGAAAAAGGAAGGAGAAGGAAGAGGACAAAGAGGGAATGAAGAGGAGGAGGAGGAAGAGGAGGAGGAAGAAGAAGAAAGAAAAAGGAAGGAGGAAGTGGAAGAAGGAAAGAGGAAGAGGAGGAGGAAGAGGAGGAAGAGGGAATGAAGAGGAGGAGGAAGAAGATGAAGAAGAGGGAAGGAGGAAGAGGAGGAGGAGGAAGATGAAGATGAAGAGGGAAGGAGGAGGAAGAGGGAAGCAAGAGGAGGAGAAGGGAATGATGATGATGACGAGGAGGAGGATGAAGAAGGGGAATGAGAGAGAGGAAAAAGAAGGGAACGAGGAGAAAGAGAAGGAGGAAGAGGGAGAGGACGAAGAAGGAGAGGAGGGAAAGGGAGAGGGAATGAGGAGGAGGGGAGAGATGGAAGAAGAAGAGGAAGAAGAGGAGGAGGAGGAGGAAGAGGGAGAGGCGATCCTCTGGGACCCCCCCCTCCGCCAAATCTTGGTATTACTTCGATCATCTCTCCAAAATGAGGGAGGCGAAGGCTGTGAAAGAGAGCCAGAGCTCTGGGAGCCCAGAGTTCGAATCCTGCTCAGCCAAGGAAACCCAATGGGCAAGCCACATTCTCTCAGCCTCAAAGGAAGACCATGGCAAACCTCCTCTGTCGAACTAGGGGTGGGAGCAGAAATCATGACCAGGGAAGAAGAGGAGCCTGTTCATGGAGGGCAGAGAGAGAGAGCCCCTTTGGTCTATGGGGCTCCCCATCCTCGAGGGTCCGTCCTCCCCTTTGGGTCCGAAAGGCTTGGACAGGTCCGATCCTGTGGTGGTTGCGTGTCGTTTCCGACTTATGTCGGCCCTATCAAGGGGTTCTTTGGGGCTGAGAGAGTGTGACTCGCCCGAGGCCACCCAACAAGGTTTCTTACGCCTCCTCTCTTTGAACCCCAATGGCTCCATCTCAGGCCTTCTAGGTCTCCCCTATGCCTCTAAATCCTCTCCTGCCTCTAACAGGATTCGAACTCGGGTCTCCATCCAGAACCCTAGTAGGCCAACACTCCAACGCCTGCTCCACCTCTTGCTTCCGAGGAAACCCAGCCAGACCAGAAGGAGTTGCACGCTTTCCAACAGGACTACCAAATAATCCGCCACCGTTTTCACCCAGAGAGGGACACTTTCTCAGCCTCAAAACCATCGGATGAGGAGGTCTTACTCCCGAGCAAAACCTCCCACGAAGCTCTCCAGGGTTCCCCACTCTTGCATCCATCTCCTGGGAGGGTTTCCTAGCTCTCCTGACCAGCTTTCCAACACCCATCCCTTCGGTCCAAAAAAAATTAAAATTAAAATTAAAATATTGCTTTGCTTCGGTGCAATATATATATATATATATATATATATATATATATATATATATATATATATAAAATCTCCATCTCTCTGTATCCGTGGCACGCTCGCAGTTCCTCCTCTCTTTGGAAAGCAGCTGCCCAATTCAGGCTGCAGACAAAAGAGATGACTTCTCTGGGTCCAGAGAGAGAGAAAGCCAGCCAAAGCAAAGGGGGGGGCTTCATTGTCCATTGATTTCTCGAAGACAAAAGGTTTTAGGGGAAGAAGGTTAAGGGACAGCCATCCTGAATCCCTGGTAAAACCTAGGATAGGAAAAGCCCCCCAAAACCTCCAGGAGTTTCTTCTGCACAGTCTGTTAAACTGGACTCCTGGTTCCTCCTTTCAAGGAAAGGTTCCTCAGTGGCCTTGTACAAGTCACACCCTCTCAGCCTCAGAGGAAGCCCATGGCAAACCTCCTCTGACCAAATCTTGCCAAGAAAATCCCATTCCCCCCCCCCCCCTCCTTAAGTGTACATAGTAGTTTGGAGAGCCAGGGTGGTGTATTGGGTTTGAGTGTTGGACTACAACTCTGGAGACCGGGGTTCAGTTCCCAGTTCCCTGAAGATTTGGGCAAGTCACACCCTCTCAGCCTCAGAGGAAGACCGTGGCAAACTTCCTCTGACCAAAGCTCTCCAAGAAAATCCCTGTGATAGGTTTGTCTTAGGGTCGCCACATGTCGGAAATGACTTGAAGGCACGCCACAGCAACAGAGCAGCTTGAATGCTGGACTAGGACTCCATTCAAATGCTTGCTTAGTCACAGAAACATACAAGTCACATGCTCTCAGCCTCAGAGGCAGGCCATGGCAAACCTCCTCTCAACAAATCTGGCTAAGAAACCCCCAGGATAGCCTTAGAGTCCCTGAAGTTGGAAAGGACCTGAGGACACTAAACATCAACAAGAGGTTGAGGCAGCTTTCAAGTGAAGCAGGTCTCTCTTCGACCAAGAGTCCTGTGTCATTTGGAAACTGGCAACCATGAAAAAGACAAGGCACAGAAGACACCAGGCCTTAATGTCTTGGAAAAGAAGGATCTAGGGATGAGTTTTCACAATATATGTGTGTCTCCATCCCCTCCAGGATTTAGTTGAGCTCCAAGGAGGTTCTCTCTTTCTAGGAACCTTGTCTAAGGAACCTTTTCCTGGAAAGAAGGAACCTCCTTGAAGTTAAACTAAACCCTGGAAGAGATGGAGATACAGCGCAAACTCATAGTTAGATCATTTCTTCCCAAGACATGAAGGCCTGGTGTCTTCGTCCCTTTCCTTAAGGAATCATTCCTAAGAAAGAACAAGGAGTCCAGTTTAACAGCCCATGGCGGACTGTGCAGAAGATCTTGACGTTTTTTGGCTTTTCTTTTCCTAGGTTTTCCTTTAACTTTCACCCATTTTGCCTTCAGCCATTAAAAGGGAAGGGACAGAAGACACCAGGCCTTAATGTCTTGGGAAAAGAAGGATCTAGGGATGAGTTTCCACTATGTGTGTGTCTCCATCTCCTTCCAGGGTTTAGTTTAGCAGCTTCAAGGAGGAAAGGCCCCATGGCCATACTTTCCACACTGTTCTTCTACAGAGGAACCTCTAGTGTCCATCAGGAGGACCAAGTTTCTCATTGCTAAACGTAGGAGACCACATTTTGACCATCCATGGTCACTAGTCCATTAGTACTACCACCATCCCATTTACTACACACACTATCATCACCAATGGTTATGTCACACAGATGTCAAGAGTAACCTTGGGCAGGAACACAAGAGGCAAGGAAAACATGGGCAAACGCTGGTAGACCACCAGAACATTTCACCTATGTTGGATGTAAACTAGTCAGTATAATCCTCCTGTCCAGGTCTGCTCAGAAGTCAGTTCTCTTGGGCTTCATTGCCTGGGTCAATGTCTCGTGGTCAAGGTTTAGGCATCCATTTTCTGCCCCAGGAACTCTTTGAGGGCCACATGGGCCACCAAGAATGGCAACCAACTGACCAACACTGGACATGGCTAGAAGTCCACTTCTAGTTTTGAGTTTTTAAAAACTATTGGGTAGGGTTACAACCTGAGTAAAAGATCCACAGTCCGGTCTTGTTAGTCCATTTGAAAATAATTTCTTGGAAACCGATCTTCAAAAGATCCTTCAGTTTCTTCTGATGAAGCCAGGGTTAAAGGTTGCAATGAGAGCAGCATGGTGTAGTGGTTTGAGCATTGGACTATGGCTCTGGAGGCCAGGGTTCAGACCCTGACTCAGCCATGAAAACCCAATGGGCGATCTTGGGCAAGTCACACTTTCTCAGCCTCAGGGGAAAGCAAAGGCAAACCCCCTCTGAACATGTTTTGCCAAAGGGAAGCCTGTGATAGGTTCACCTTAGGGTTGCCCTAAGTCGGAAATGACTCGAAGGCGCACAACAACAACAACAACAACAACACAAGGTTGCAAGAAAAATGTAGGGCATTACAAAATCAAAAGCTAAAAACAGTCATTGAAATGTACATTCATGCTTCCCACCCGTGCTCACAATGGAGGACATTTTGAAAATCCTCCTGGACAGAAGGTGGAAATGTAGGACATGTCTGTCACCCTGCATGTTGGGAATGGAGCAAGCTTGTTTTCCGCTGCTCCAGAGACTAAGATATGTAGCAATGGATTCAAACTACAGGAAAAGCAATTCCACCTCAACATTAAGAAGAATGTCCTAGTAGTGAGAGCTGTTTGACAGTGGAATATACCGCCTTGGAGAGTGGTGGAGTCTCCTCCTTTGGAGGTTTTTAAACAGAGGCTGGATGGCCATCTGTTGTGGTACTTTGATTGTGCATTCCTGCATGGCAGAATAGGGTTTGAATGGATGGCCTCTGAGGGTCCCTTCCAACTCTACATTTCTATGATTCTTTATGTCCCAAGCAATCCAGTGAGACATACTTCTACACAAACACTCACTATAGTTGTCAGCTTTTGTATACAACGGGAGCCACTTCTAGGTGTTAACCTCAAAGACTTGAGACCACAGTCCCAAACCACAGGCCTGTTCCTCAGAAAACATGAAAGTTAAGCAGAGTTCTGGTGCCACGACAAACTACAAGTCCCAAAATCCCCTAGCATTGAGCCATGGCAGTTAAAATGGGGTCAAACCAGATTATTTCTGCAGTGTGGATGCAGCCTCAGAGTCCACTTGGAAGCACACAGCAGCAGCAAGCAAGCATGCAAACTTGCTCCTAAGGAAACACTCCTTCCTTAAAAAGAAGAGGTCCAAACAGAGCCAGAACCGAACCTTTTCCACCCAGTTGCCTCTCTTTAGCCCTGCAGAAGAAGATGGAGGCAGAGGCCTCTCCTGTCTCGTTCATGGCCCATAAACTCCTGGATTGGTGGTGCATGCTCTGAGTTTGGGTTTTATAGGCTCCTTCTTGGCTCCTGTCATTGCTACTTTGGGAAGCCAGCAACTAGGCGGTCACTTGTAAAACTGTCAGAAGACAAATGCATCCAAGCCCAGCATAAGCATCCTATTTTTCATCGCCTTCTCTCTGCGGGAAGATCCCACGAGGCCTTTCAGAGCACAGCTTCTCTCTCTCTTCCCCTGGTTGCCCTAAGGGGGACCCCCAAAGAGAAAGAAATGGAGGGGATAGCAGAATAATAGAATCCCAGAGTTGGAAGAGACCCCAAGAGGCCATCCAATCCAACCCCAATCTGCCATGCAGGAAGACACAATCAAAGCACTCCCTCTGACAGATGACCATCCAGCCTCTGTTTAAACACCTCCAAAGAATACACTCCAAGGCACAGTCTTTCACTGTCAAAACAGCACTTACTCTCAGGAAGATCCTCCTAAAGTTGCATCCGTTGTTCCGGGTCCTGTTATCTGGAGCAGCAGAAAATAAGCTTGCTCCTTCCTCAAGATGACACTCCTTCAAATACTTAAAGAGGGCTATCATGTCATCTCTTAACCTTCTCTTCTCCAGGCTAAACAGACCCAGAATACTAAGTCTCTCCTCATAAGGCATGGTTTCCAGAATCTTTACCATTTTGGTCCCCCTCCTCTGGACACTTTCTAGTTCATCATCATCATAATTGTTGTTGTTATTATTATTATTTATTATCATTATCATTATTATTTTATCTATTTATATGCTGCCTTCCTCCCAGTATAGGGCCTCAAAGTGGCTAACCAAATTTAAAACAGTACAAGTTAAAAACAATGCAAAGCATTAAAATTACAACCATTTTAATAAGCTGACACATCCCTTTTGAATTGGGGTGTCCAGAAGTGGACACAATATTCCAGGTGAGGGCTGACCAAAGCAAAATAGAGTGGTACTATAACTCCCTTTGATCTAGACACTACACTCCTATGGATCTAACCTAGAACTGCATTGGGAAAGGATCCAATACCCCAACACTCTTTCCATCGCCCCCCCCCCAATCCAAATTATTCTTGGAGCATCGAAGGGCTCCAGCAAGAGGAAAGAGTGTGCATCTACACTGTAGAAATAATGCCACTTTTAACTGCCAAGGCTCCATCCTACAGCATCCGGGGATCTGTAGTTTGGCAAAGGGCCAGCACTCTTTGGCGGAGATAGCTAAAGCGCTTGGAAAACTACCCATCCCAGGATCCCATAGGCTGAAGCTACAGCATTTAAAGTGGGGTCAAACTGCATTATTTCTACAGTGTAGATGCACCCAGAGAGACACAAGCATGCCACGGTGGTTTGTACACTGAGCATGTCTTATTTGTCAGGGCTTTTTAACTTTTTGTATATTTTTAATGTCATTTTATATTGTTTTTAGATGATTTAATTTATTATTATTATTATTATTATTATTATTATTATTATTTAATCTGTGAGCCTCCTTGGGGCCCTTCTGGGAGAAAGGCGGCATATAAATGAAATACATAAATAAATATGTGTGTTATAATGTGTGTCTGTCTATTGTTTGTCCTTCCTTTAAAAATATCACAGGGCCAGGGAGGGAGGAATCAAAATGCAATGAAAACCCCACTTGCAAAACCTTCCAGCCCCCAGATTCTCTTAATAAATATCATTTATATACATCAACGGCAGCAACTCTCTTCTACCAGACCCTTCCCCGCCTTTGAAACATTGGAATCGATTTATATTAATGATCTCTTTATTCACCACTGCAAAGCCTTTGAATATTTAATTTGCTGCAAACCGGGCCCCTGAAATGCATCAAGCTTTAAATGCATCCCCATATTCCTTGAAAACAAGGAGGTCCCCATTCTCAAAAATCTCAATTTTTAAACCAAGAGGGTGCATTTTGCTTGTCTGAAGCCTGGAAATGCTTTTCTCCAGCTTTTTAGATTCTGGAAGTCTGCAAATCAGACCAGAGATGGGTCCTAAGAAGGCTGGAAGAGTGCAAAGCCTACCCAATTAAAATAAAATAAATGCAATTACAGTAAATTAAGAAAAGACATCATCAATGTTCCTTGAACATTGGGAAGAACTTGATTGTAAGAGCTGCTAGAGTGTGCAATGTGTTTGTTGTGTGCCTTCAAGTCTTTTCTGACTTATGGCGACCCTATCCTAAGGTTTTCCTGGCCAGATTTGTTCAGAGGTGGTTTGCCACGGCCTTCCACCAAGGCTGAGAGAGTGTGACTTGCCCAAGGTCAGCCAGTGGCTTTCAAGGCACAGCTTGGACTCGAACCCTGGTCTCCAGAGTCCTAGCCCAGTGTAACAGCCAGCCAGAAAAGGGAAACCAAGATGAGCAAAGTTCTGGAAACTAAGCCTGGCTATCTCTACATTGCAGATTTAATGCAGTTTGACACTGTTTTAATGGCCATAGGTCAAGGCTATGGGTTTCTGGGGTTTATAGTTTTGTAAGATATTTCACCTGCTCTGCCTGAGAGAGCCAATGCACTTATTGGCTGGAAATCCATTTCTGTGTTGTTGTTGTTTTTTAAAATAGGCATTTTTAAATTGTTGTTGTTGTGTATCTTCAAATCATTTCTGATTTATGGGCTGGATCAATGGGATGAAGTGAGTAACCATTTAAATCCCAATGAAGTTCAAGTAATTTAAGAGTGGGTCCAGGTCCTTGTTTTTTTACAGCCTTGGGCCCTTTCACACAAGACAACTATAGCGCTCTGATCCCACTTGAAATGCTCTGGCTGCATCCAATGGACTCCTAGGATGTACAGTTTGGTGAGGCACTAGACCTCTTTTGTTAAGCACTCTAAGTCCTTCTCTCTAAACTACAAATCCCAGGATTCCATGGGATGTTGCCATGGCAGATAAGTAGAATGATAGTGCTGTAACTGTGTAGTGTAGAAGGTCTCCAGGTCAAGTGTTCTGGGTTTGGTCACCGCTGTGAAGTCAAGAGATAGGCACTTGCTGATTGTTGCTGATTCACTCTCTCTCTCTCTCTCTCTCTTTTAAAAATATTAAATTATAAATATACACACACCTCTCTAAACATGAAATAAAAAAATATACACACACCTCCCTCTAAACCTGAAAAAGCATGGCTTTCTGAGAATTTAAGGAAGAGCTACAGGACCTACATATCCTAAAGGCACCAGATCCTGGTCTAATCTTGGAAGCTTAAGCAGGCACAGCCTTGGTTAATACTCAGATGGGAGACCGCCAAGGAACACCAGGTATTGTAGGTTACATTTTAGAAGAAGGAACTGACAAAACCACCTCGGAGTCTTCCTTGTCTAAGCAAACCCTATGGAATTAATGGGTTCTCCAAAAGTCGACAGGTAACTTGAAGGCAAATATAGGGACCCACACACCATCTACAGCCCAAGGGTCATCCAGTCCTCTTCTGTGTGCAAAAAATCCACAGCAAAAACATCCGGGACAAATGCCAGTGTCCAAAGTAGGGCGGCCAAAATGGTGAAGGGTCTGGAAACCAATTCTATAAGATGGAGCTACAGCCCTTGAAGTGGTATCAAATGGTATCATTTTTTACAGTGCAATGCACCCAGGGAGACAAAGACAAACAGATATCCCATGGAGATTCCCCATTGGGATCTATGGGCTTGCAACTGAGCCTGCCTTTCCTGAGGCCACCTAGGAGACCTCAAGAACCAAACTACTTATTCAATGACTTGCTTATTCATTTACTCCTTATTCATTTACTTATTCCTTGCATATCCTCCCACCTGAGGTCTTGCCATTCGACAACAGAACAACACACAGATTAACATGCAAAACACATCCTCTAAACCAGGGGTAGGCAACCTTTCCCCTTTAAGGGCCGAGGGACTTCAGCTCCCAGAAGCCTCAGCCATGTTGGCTAATAGTCCCATGTTGGCCAATAGCTCCTAGGATTCTGGGAGCTGAAGTCCCTCGGCCCTTAAAGGGGAAAGGTTGCCTATCCCTGCTCTAAACCAAGGCTCACAGAGTATATATACCTCACTCACTTCCATGCCAGCATTCTCTGAAGATACCAGCCATAGATGCTGGTGAAACATCAGGAATAAACTCTTCTAGAACACAGCCACATAGCCCGAAAAACCCACAAAAAAACTACTTATTCGTTGTGTTGGTCACCAGGTGATGTTAGCCAGGTTGCCTCCATTTCATCACAGCTTCTGGAGGCAACTAAAGAGGGCATCTACAGGACTTGGTAGGCCTTAGAAAAAGAGGAAGACCATATTACAAGTGGATAGACCTAGGCTGCCTCCACATTGCAGAAATAATCCACTTTAACTGCCATGGCTCAAGGCTATGGAATTGTAGTTGTGGCACCAGAGCTTTGTTTTCCTTATCAGTAGGTTTCAACCCTGCCAAATGTAGGCAAAGCTCTGGTGCCACAACAAATGACACTTCCCAGAATTCCAGAAGGCATGGTAGTAAAAGTGGCATCAAATTGGGTTATTTCTGCAATGTGGATGCAGCCTAGGTCTATCCACCTGTAATATGGTCTTCCTCTTTTCCTAAGGCCTTCTGCCTTACTAAGTCCTGTAGATGTCCTCTTTAGTTGCCTCCAGAAGCCGTGATGAAGTGGAGGCAACCTGCCTAAATCCACCTGGTGAGCAATGCAATGAATAATAGTTTGGTTCTTGTGGTCTTCTAGGTGGTCTCAGAATTCCCAGAATTCCATAAGCCTGGGGCCATGGCGGTGAAAGCGGCATCAAACTGGGTTATTTCTGCAGTGTGGATGCAGCCGCAGTCAAGGAAACCTAGGATGTTCTGAATTTGCAAGGCCTGAGATGGACTGTTGATCCCAGGTAGATTTGGGGGGTCTCACCTTTCTGGGGCTGCCAAAATCCACTTGAAGGCCATAACAGCAACTCTAGGAGACCAAAGTCTCCTCTCCTAGTCTGTGTATTGTGTATTGTGTATGTTCTTTTTCCCCAAGCCTTCCAACACAGCTGGGAGGTGAGCTTGGGTAAGGCCATCCCGTTGACTGGGCTTCATTCAAATGCAATCAAGGATCTTTGCCAAAAAATAAGAGGAGGAGGAGGGGAAAAATCCGTTGGATGTTTAACAATAGCCGCCTTGATTGGCAAGTTCCTCTGTGTTTATCATTAATTCCTGTGGAACTCTCCGGCAACATCTGTCATTTTAATTAAAGCTGCAATGCACTCACCAGCTAAGCATCACACACCCCAGCCATATAGATATATGCCTCTCTCTGTGTGTGTGATGCTTACCAGGGTGTAGGGTTTAGTTGGATAGTGATAGATAGATAAATAGATAGCCTACAAACCCCTCCACTAAACCCTACAAACTATACTTATATCAAATGTTTTAGTGAGTTTCAACAAAATAATACAATTTTAAAATATACACACAAGCACAACCATACAATTATCAATCACACTCTACACAAAAACATTAAACCCTACAAACTATTAGAGGGAGAATTTAAAGGGGGGGGGGGAAGCTCCAGAGATCTATTAGATCCAGTCCATACTGAGCAGCTAACTCGCTAGCTAGCTAGATGATAGATAACCTACAAAACCCTACACTAAAATACTACAAAATATTAGAGAGAGAATTTAAGGGAGGTGGAAGGAAGCTCCAGAGATCTAATAGATCCAGTCCATACTGAGCAGCTCACTAGATAGATAGATAGCCAACAAGATCCTGCATTAAACCCTACAAACTATTAGAGGGAGAATTTAAGGGAGAGGGGTTCCAGAAATCTAATAGATCCAGTCCATACTGAGCAGCCAACTAGATAGATAGATAGATAGATAGATAGATAGATGATAGATAGCCTACAAGACCCTGCACTAAATCCTACAAACTATTAGAGGGAGATTTTAAAGGGATGGGTGCAAGGAAGCTCCAGAGATCTAATAGATCCAGTCTATATTGAGCAGCTACCTAGATAGATAGATAGATAGATAGATAGCACACAAAACCCTACACTAAATCCTACAAACTATTAGAGGGGGAATTTAAAGGGTGGGAGCTCCATAAATGTAATAGATCCAGTCCATACTGAACAGCTAACTCGATAGATAGATAGATAGATAGATAGATAGATAGATAGATAGATAGATAGCCTACAGACCCCTACACTAAACCCTACAAAATATTAAATGGACAATTTAAGGGGGAGTGGAGGAAAGCTCCAGAGATCTGATAGATCCAGTCCATGCTGAACAATTGACTTATGCCTAAAGGGACTCCTGGATGGCTTAAGAAACCACCTCTAAAGCCTTGGATGGATCATGGATCGGGGCTGTTTAGGCAACTGCAGTCGGAGGAGAGATGGAGTACTGGAAATCCTATGGTTATTATTATTATTATTATTATTATTATTATTATTATTATTATTCAGTTTGGCCTCTTTGGAAAGCCAGTTCTCCCCCATCACCTCCTTTAAACCCAGCCCTGTTATTCCATCCCTTGGCATTGTGCTCTAAGGTTGGCTTAGGAGCTCACCATCCCTAGAAGAAAGCTGGGGAGAAACCTCCAGGGAGGTCACACTCTCTTGTCTCCCTCCTCCCCAGATATTGGGGGCTTGGTTGCCTTCCTGGTGAGCTGGTTGGCTTGGAAGAGGACTAATAGCCTAGGAGGACCCTTGGTCCCTTCTAGTCGTCTTCTGAGGTTCTGGTTGGAAGCAAAGCCTTGGCTGAAGTTCAACCAAGGTGGAGAAAGTCCCCTTTTATTCTGTCCCTATCAATAGCTGCTCAACCCTGGTCCTGGAAGCATAGCATCCAAGAAAGCTGGAGCTAAATATAACTGCTGATATTTTGGAGGGAAGAACTGAACACACCACTCCCTTTGGAGAAGAGACTTTGACAACCGGAATCATTCATCATTTTCGACAAGTTTTTCCAGCCATCAGTAAACAGCTCTATCTAAGGCACAACTTAACCTACCAGGGAGGTTTCCTGCCTTTTTAAAAACTGGGCCAAAACCACATACACAACTGGAGCCTCATCCTTTTCCACTTCCAAGGGACCCACTCCTGCTTTCCTTGCTGGCTTTGGAGACCCCCAACTCAAAAAGCATTCCCTTGTTCTCCAGAAGTTGGCCAACCTATCTGCAGCCCCAGTACACCCCCTTCTTCTTTTTCTTCTTCGAAGCAGACACTTGCTCAGTCTCCATTCCCACACACACACATCCCCAGCCAAGTCTTTCCTTAACCTTCCCAGAGAGACTAAACTCCCTAGAACCCAATCGGCTCCGGTTCCAAGACTTTGGGATGGGCTGTCCTCCAAGCCCAGAGAGGCTTTCTCCAGCTTTTGCACCTAAAAGACTTCCCAACCCTGTTCAGACCCAGGACAGGACACCTTCCTGAAGGCAACAGATGAACCTTCCTGATGCCAGGAAGCTCCTTGAAAGGCTTATAGGTGTTGTTGCAAGACAACCAGTCAGCGAACCAAGGGAAAGTGGGTTTTGGGGGGGGGGGGGAGCTAAAGCAGCTGGGAAAGAGGAGAAAAACAGATTCCCCATGGGGGGTGGGTGTGGAATTAAATAGTGGATCTTCCCCTCCCCCAGGCAATTGAGGAAGGGGATGTCATGGGGTTGAAGATAGGTTGGCCAACTCTAGGCATTGAGGGATGTCTTCACAGATTAGAAAGAAGCCGGGAGGGAGGAGAAAAAAAGAAAGATTTTCTTTTTGGGGGAGTGGGATTAAATACTGGTAGATCTCCCCCACTTTTTTTCCTCCTAAAGTAATGGGAGAAGGGGGTGTCTTGGGGTGGGAGATAGGTTGGCCAACTCTTAAGCATTGGGAGCTGTCCACTCGCAGATTGGAAAGAAGCCAGGAAGGAGGAGAAAAAGGTAAGATTTCCCATTTGAGGGTGGGATTAAATAGTTGTAGACCCCCCCTTCCCCAAAATAATTGAAGAAGGGGATGTACTAGGAATGAAGATAGATTGGCTAACCTTGGGAGCTGTCCACTCACAGACTGGGAAGAAGCCAGGAAGGAGAAGAAATAGATAGATTTCCCCTTGGGGGGTGGGAATAGTTGTAGACCCCCCCCCCCAAAAAAAAAGGATAATGGTAGAAGGGGATTTCCTGGGGGCGAAGATAGGTTGGTCAACTGCGGACATTGGGAGCTGTCCGCCTCTCTTGGTGCTGAAAGCGGCCCCATTCCTCTCCCAGCTTCGAGGAGAGTTCCTCCTACCCAGACCCTCTTTGTTTCTGGAGAAAAAGGGAAGGCTAGCTAACCTACCAACCAACTAACCAACTAACCAACCCCCCCACCCCCGCTGCAAGGGCAGCCAGAGCTGTGGCTCAAAGTCCTCCACCTGGTTCCCAAGCGAAAAGTTTCCCTACACCCAGGACCCCCCATCAGCGAGCCAAGCAGATAGCCTTTTCCCCCAAAAAAGGAGGAAAGGAAAGGAAAGGGCAAGTTGGGCTTCATGGAGATGGGGAGGGAGAAGATGGCTTGGAGACCCCCTCCACCCCCGACCCCCCACCCCTTAGGGTCTTCCCCTTCCTTCCCAGCCTTGTTCAGGAAGGGAAGCCCCAGCAGAGAGGCTGATCTCCAGAAACATCTGTCCTGGGATGGAGGGAGAGAAAGAAAGAAAGAAAGAAAGAAAGAAAGAAAGAGAAAGAGAGAGAGAGAGAGCCCAGGAAGGACCAGGAGGAGGAGGAGGAGTGCATGCGTCTTTCAATGGGAGGGAGCCACAGAGTTGGGGGGGGCACTTAGCCCAAGGCACCGATGTATGTGTGTGTGTAAAAACTGTAAACCCCCCCCCCCAGGAGATCCACCCGACCCACCCAGAATGGATCGGAGGAGGAGACCAAGTCCAGCCTTTGCGGGAGGGAAGTGGGAAAGGCGAGGAAGGGACCCCCCCCATTGAGGATGATCCTCTCCCCCCCAAATATCCCCCCCACCCGCCGGCTTCCCCTACCTGCCTCCAAAGCCCAGCTCCGAGGAGACGATGGGCGAGCCGTACTCCTCCTCCTCCTCTTCTTGCGCGTTCCCTCTTTCCTCCTCCAGCCAAGAGCTTCCTCTCCCCACAGGCAGCAAAGCGGGGGGGGGGGGGGGGGGGGCAAGGGCGGGCAAGCCTTC